>JAMKQA010039713.1:0-25010 GCA_024699735.1 Posidonia australis | reverse complement strand
ATTAAAGTCAAAACCAAATAAAATCCATTTTTAAACCACTTTAATCCATTTAATTTCAAAGAAAACCCTAAATTAAACTCAAAATTCTAATTTAAAAATAAAAACCCTAATTAAACTAAAAAACCCTTAATTAAAAACCAAAAACCTAATTTAAACTAAAAAACTCTAATTAAAATCCGAAAAACCCTAAATCTCTTAAAATAATTAAAATCTTGAAAATCCTAATTTAAAACTAATTAATTAAGTCACAAAAACCTAAAATGAAAAAACCTAAAAACTCTAAATCATTCAAAGAAATTAATTTAAAATCTTATAACTAAATTCAAACCTCAAAAACTTTAATTTAAAAACAATTAAACTTTAAAATAACAAAACCAAAATCATAAACCTAATTAAAAATCTAAAACCAAAATCAAAACCAAAATACTAAAAAAAAACCAAAAGCCCACTTGCAGGCCCAACCCAAACCAAGCATAATTAAAAACTTACGAAATTGAAAAATAAGGGAATAGTGTCATCTTCTTCCTCCCTCAACGACACCCACTCTCCCCATCTTCTTCATTCCCACGTTTCCCCAACTGCCAGCCATGATCCCCTCGCGCGACCCATCCCTTAAAGCCTTGAAAAACCACCAACGCGAGGGAGGAAGGGACTGACGAGAGAGAGAGAGCGGAGAGGAAAAAGGGAGAGAACGGAGATCACCGAAGTGACCCCCTGCGATAGCTTTCTCCTCCACTTCCCGCACCCAGAGCTAGTTCTAGCAATTCCCCACACCCAGTACATCTCCTCAGGCCCCTCTCTAAGCCCTAGAATCCCCTGAACCGCTGCAGCTAGAGTCGCCGGACTAGAGGAGCGCCGCCGTCGAGCTTCATCGGAGGATAACCAGACCACCAATCAGGTACTCCTCTTCCCCATTCTTTCATTCCTCAATGAATGCTTAGGTCCAGTAGACTCTTCCTAGCTTTTTAGGCTGGATTAGCTGGTGTAGACCTCCCCGTCGTCGTCCTCCTTTCCTCCGGTGGTGGGGAACCCACCACCGGCGAGGCTTAGGCTACGTAATTCAGGGAAAGTCCCTTTGGCTCTCCCCTCCATCCTCCTATGTATCTTCCTGGGGTCCCCCCTTGCTTGGAAGGGGGACTGTCCAGCATTCTGCGCAAGAGGGTGTCGTCGCCGCCGCTCCGCGCCGATGATCGCCGCTGCTGCGCCGAGGAGTCTCCAGAGCCCCCCAAGTGCCGTCGCGACGCCCACGTGCTTCCCAGGCGAACGTCGAGCTCCCACGAACTCTGGAGAGTCGTCGTCCTGCAGCGCGAATGGCCACGAGGTCCCGACGACCCATCACAACCGTCGCCGGCAACATAGAGACAGGGAGGACACCTCCGTCGCTCGCAAAGCCTCCTGGTACCTCTGGAGCCTTCGCCGTGCTTCCCTGGAGGTCCTCAGGTGCTCGCTGCGACGTCCCAGCCACAGAACAACCGCCAGCCTCGTCGTCGTCTTCTCCGGCGCCATCCAGTGCTCCTAGCCGGAGCCCGAGGTTGGGGGGCCTCTCGGGCCTCCCCAGTGCAACCCACCGTCGTGGGGGAGCTCGCCGTGGCTCCCCCTTGCTTCTCCGACCACCGCCGCCGCTTCCCAACCGCTGCACCGCCGCCGGGAGAACGCCGGAGTTGCGTCGGGGAAGGGGGTCGCCGGTGATGTGTCGGCGATCTTAGAACAGAAGATAATTGGTTTTTTTTTTTTTTAAAGTTTTTTAATAATCACATTTAGGTCCTCGTTGTAATTGCTTTTAGGTCCTTATAATTACTTTTCATTCCTTTTTATTACATCTAGGTCCAGCCATTTACATTTCAGTCCCTTAAGTTTTAAGATAATTTTTATTCTTTGTTTTCTATGGTGAATTTTGCATGTGAGTCCCTGTACTTTAATAAAGTCATTCTGAAAGTTCATTTTACTGTGAATTTTGCATAAAAATACCCTGTTCTTTATAAAATACTTTCTGCAAGTTCATTTTCTTTGGGAAAATTACACTAAAATCCTTATACTTTTGCAAAATGTTCCCAGAAAGCTTATTTTGTTGGAAAAAATGCATTTAAACCCCTACATTGTTTTTGAAACCTCCCAGCTTGTTCATTTTTGTGGTTTAATTGCACAACAGCCCATGAGTTTATTTGAAATGTTTTCAGAAGCATGTTTTCAATGGAAAAATTGTATTTAGACCCTTGTCTTTTGCAGAAAACTTCCAGAATGCTTATTCTGTTGTGAAAATTGCATAAAACTTCCTAACTTTGTTTTAAAAACAATCCAGAAGTTTGTTTTCATGGTTTAATTGCATTTTGACCCTCTAAATTTCTGAATTTCTCCTGGAATGCTTTGTTTGCTGGGTTATTTGCAGTTTAGCCCCTGAACTTCATTGATTTTGTTCTGACTGCCTGTTTTCAAGGGTAAAATGACCATTTTGCCGCTGAAACTTCCTGGATCATTTCTGAGACATTTTTATTGCATTTTTATCCTGATTTTATGCAGAATTGATTTGCATGCATGTATTAATGGGTAAATTGCATTCTGACCCCTAGAGAGCTTCCTTTGACTAAGAATACACATTTTGACCCCAGATTTCTTCATACATGCATGAAATGTGTTTTCCTATGTGTTTCTCGATGATTTGGGCTTCTGGACTTCGATTTTCCACGGATTTGGCTTTTTGCACAAAACCCCCTGTAGTTTTCAGATTTGCACACACACTTGCATTTTGCATACTTTTCACATCTTTTCGTACGGTTTTTTCCCATCTTTTTTGCCCTACTTGGTGCACGCTTTCCAGCTTTGTTCCAAGCTTTGTTTTCTCCTCGTTTTCCTTGGTTTTCCGCGGTTTTTGACTTGTTTTGGTTTTCCATCGCCCGAGGGCGTACAGTAAAAGGTCTGAGGGCCGACATTTGACCCCATCACGGATTATTTTTCCTTTTTTTTATTTTCACGATTTTCCTCATCGCCCGAGGGCGTACAGTAAAAGGCTTGTCAAAGCCGACATTTGACCCCATCACGGATTATTTTTCCCTTTTTTTGATTTTCACGATTTTCCTTATCACCCGATGGCGTACAGTAAAAGGCTTGTCAAAACTGACATTTAACCCCATCACGGGTTTTTTTTCCTTTTGATTTCCACGACTTTTTCCATGATTCCGAGAACACGGGTTGACTCGACTTTTCATCCTTTTTGACATCAACATGGTTTTCGAACGCATTCTTTACAACAGCATCGTCATTTCATGTGGTTTTATGTAATTTTCTCAATTCACGTGGATTTCTCCGCAA
Organism: Posidonia australis; assembly: GCA_024699735.1. NCBI lineage: Eukaryota > Viridiplantae > Streptophyta > Magnoliopsida > Alismatales > Posidoniaceae > Posidonia > Posidonia australis. Next base: position 21,704 of record JAMKQA010039713.1, on the reverse strand, counting down.
TTTTTGCACATCGTCCTTCACATCCATCCAGTCTTGTCTAGGCACTCACATCAGCATGATTAGAACACAATTTAGACATAACAAACACACATTCAGCCTCTAGCAAGCGAATCAGAATAGAAAGACCGAGTTTCTCGGACGTACGGGGGTGCCTAACACCTTCCCCGTTAGTAATAGAAATCCTTACCCATCTTCTGGTTAGTAGATATCCGGCCTTCATGTTTGCATCTCATTCATTCACTTTTAGTGAATCGTTTGTGGTTTTCCTCGTCTTTCCATTAAAAGATCAGGTGGCGACTCCATTTCTCTTTCTCTCGTCCCGTCTCGCACCCTCGTCGTCTCAACATGGCTGTGGTCTCCCTACCCCTTCCCTCGAGAGCGTGGGGGCATGGTCATAGTTTCCTTAAACAATCTTTATAACAAGTTGTAAACTTTAACAAAGTTGTGTGATGCAATGCAAAATTCTGTATAAATTACATTCATACTCTCACTTTTTTGGGTTAAAGTCATGCCAGCAAAAAAGTATTGACCATGTAAGTTGGCACTCGTTAATATCTTATATTATAAATCGATATTAATCATTTGTTCTTCGTTAATTTGTGATTCTCAGCCCATTATCTTTAACTATCTTCAAAAATATCTTCAAATTTAGATTCATATACAACTTTGTTGAATTATTCTATTACATTGAATTTTGTTGCAATCCTATCGAACTTGTCAGATATTTTGTGCATTATATGCCATGAACAAAAACTATGAACAAAAACTAAAAATGTAAACGAGTTTCATAACTTGGAAATTGTACATAGTAATTACGCTATTAGATTAAAACATGTATAAAATTTAAACAACTATGAAACAATTTCCTACATGATAAAAACCTATAAAAATTATAATTAAAAACAATAAAAACATCTCACTATCATTCAAAAATACGTATGTAACAGTATAGAATTCTTGACAATGTTTCATTGTCACAGTGGCTGGGAGATGGTATAAACTCGCGCACGCTCCCCGGGTTCGAATCCAGGGATATTCAAAATCTAAACCGATAACAAAAAAAAAACAGTATAGAATTCTTTCAATCCGCCATACAATTATAATTTACATCGGTAAAATCCAACAATAAGTTAAAAAAAAATAGAATCAAATACGTACCTACTATCTTCCTCCTTCTGCGAACCAAATACTAGTTTTTGAATATTAACAAATCTGTACAAGACTCGTCCACCAAACACAATCATATAATAAGAATTTAGAAGAATCAATTGCAAAATGGACTATTCATCTAAAATACAACTATAACAAAATAACAAAAACAAATGTAAACAAAAAGTTACGGTAAACAGCATACATTGAGAAAATTTGTCTAACGAAAACATGTGGCTTTCAACATAATTTCTGTGTGATCATTTCGATAAAACAACACGTGAAGTAATCCTAAAAAACAAGAAGGAATGATTCATTCCTTAAATTCTGGATCATAAAAAGAAATTTTCTGGATTTGTTGTTAAGTTTTAAAATAAACAAATAAATAAATCAATTAAAATAATAAAAACATTCCAACGTAGGATGTGATTTTGATTGTAGATGATCAAAAATCTTATCAAATAAAAGTAAGGATTTTTTTTTGGTTATCGGTTTAGAGAGGGGGCGTGGCGAATTTATACTCGTTTCCAGCCACTGTGAAATTTTTTTTATGCATGTCTCAGGATTCGAACCCGAGAACTATGACGAGTTTGAAGTTCTCCCAACCATTGTGACAATGAGACATTGTCAGTAAGGATGTACTTTATCAGATAATTTTTATGTGTGTGTGTGTATTCTTACTCTAATAAATTGGACCAAGGTAGAAGAAAAATCCTAGTTATGCTGTTGCTCATAAGTTACTAACCTAAGCACTTAAAGGGTTGAGTCAATGATGAGACACATCACTTAATTTGTTAACTTACTAATCCATTAGAGTATTTTTAGTATTGATTAACTATGTTGGTTGTTTAATTTGTGAACAACTGTGAATTGTAGAATTTTTTTATTTTGTTAGTGCAAATTAAACATTATGTCTACTAAGATTAGTTATTTGATTAATTGATTTAGAACTTTATGATTATATGTGATTCCAACATATTTAATGTTATATTATACATGTTTATTTACATGTCTTTTCTTTACATAGGTATACATGGTGGGATTGATCATTTTAGCATAAGGAAATAAAGAGTTGGTATCAAATTAAAAAACCAAATGAATTACTACACAAAGGCCGTTGTCATCACATTGACTAAAAATAACATGGTTGCTTGCCAAACATTATTCTATTATGCAATTTATTGACTCAAAGAAAGTTGAAATTAAAATATATTGTAGAAAATGAAGTGGATCAAACGATGGTAATGTGGTGTGTTTAGATTTTGAAAACTTAAAAGAAAAAGGGCGCCCAAGAAGCCATTTTGGCCATTTGATCCAAGTAGCCTCCGTTTTTTTTTTGCACTCAATACACATTTAATTCGTAATTGATATTGATAAAATAATACATCGAACACATGTGACATGACACATGCAAGGAATTCTTTTCTTTTATAGATCAGACAGAGTCCTAACATGAATTATTGGAGCAAATTCCACAGAATAAGGTTTTTCTTTTTTTTTGGAAACAGTTAAGATAAATTTCATTTCAGAGGCTAAAAAAATCAAATAAAAGTATCGTCATGTAGAATAAGATTTTTCTTAAGTGATGCATATTTGAGTTGCTAAAAGTCCATTCGCGACAAAAATTGAAACGAAGTGAAATTGTAGATCCTATTTACATCGATAAATCTACAAATAGAGGAGTTATTTGCTATGGTTCAAACTTTACGGTTACACCGTTACGACTTGTACAAAGCTACAATATCTTTTTTTTGTTTTTCTTCTTTTTCTTCTTTGATATTCTGTTTTTTTCTCCATACAACTATTATAATTAAGTCTAGTTTGACATGTAAATCGAATCGGACCTAGCAACCCCAAAATAGTAGGCCTAGACCAATCTGGACCGACTTAGGTTGGCTTTGGCTAGGTTTTATAATACCTTGGTTTGGCATGATCCACGACCAATCATTGAGTTGATTGGTTCATCGAGTTGATTATTTTTTTTAATTTAAAAAATATTATTAAATATTTGATGTATATATAGACAAACTTGAAAAATACATAAGATATTTAATATTCAACATTTGTACATTTATAATTATTATATTAATATAAATTAAAAAATTTACAAAAAAATACTCAAATTTTTTAATCATTAGTAGAAATTCCCACTCTCATTAAAGTTGATGTCTCATCATCCGCTAATTTTTCGTTTAATTTAAGTTTTAAAAATGATTAACTACATCGTACTAATCCTTCAAGCACAAAGACTTCTACAGATTTTTCGGATAATTTACACTTTCTATCACTTACAACTCTTTTACCTATGGAAAATGTAAACTTCGACACCACAGTAGACGCTAAAATCGTTAATAAATATTTAATCATTTTAGAAACTACAAGAAACTTAACTGTAGTACTAGATCACCATTTTAATACTTCTAAGTTATCCATTTTAAGATTACTATGAGCAAACTCACATCCTAACTAATTTTCTAATTCATTATTAGTTGTTGATTTTATGTATTTTCCTTTTTTCTTCTTTAATCTACTCCAAAATGAACCACCATCACTACTACCGTGTCTTCCTACAAAACTAGTTGTAATTGTTCTAAAACTACTTTCACCATAATTTACAATATATTCTTGAAATAATGCATATAAAATTTCCTTAATTCTATTATTAAATTCATCTATTTTTTCATTTTTATTCATGTTGCTAAAAATATTATCTCTAAATACCATATTGTAGATATCCCATTTTTGTATTTTCTAGAGTTTATATAGGATAGGAACTCTTAAGGCATCCATATCACATGACTAAGGATGTATCACGTATTTTCCAGATTTTTCATGATTTTTCTTTCAAAACATTCTTAATTTTACTTGCTTTAAGGTCGTTAGTTGTGACAGGCTGACACGTCTGAACTAGTAGCAGGTTCGAGTTCATTGAATATTTTTTGTGCAAGTTATTAGCTGTGGTAGAACTAATACACTTGCTTTATTCAAATCAGTGATAGATTTGAGTATTTTAATCTTAAAGAATATGTTTTTATGATTTCATGGAATTTCTGAAGTATTTTTGAGGTTTATAACATATCTTTATTGACTAAAATAAAAAAACAGGGGTAAAATGTAGAAAGACCAGAATGTTGCCTCGTTGACTAGTGACAAGCCTTGCTGCCATTTCGATGGGCGACATAACTTGTTGCCGCTTGGGTTGGCGATGAGATATATTGACATTGCAGCACTAGGCGACGAGCATCTTGGTTATCTCTCTTCACATAATTTGTCATCTCAGACTTTAATATGAAATATGGGATATTTATAAAATATTATCATGATTTTTCTATAATTATTATGAATTCTATTATTTTCTAACATTTAAATATCTATGCAGATCATATAAATCCTTATAAATATAAAATAATTTCAAGAAATTCTAGAAATTTGGATGACATGATAATTGACATTACTTATCTTTAGTTTACCAAAAACGAAAATTTTATGATAAGTTATCATATTTTTAATGTTATAACTATATTTAATTCAAGATAATACTAAAAAATAAAGATAATATCCAAAATGTCTAGATGATTACCAATCTAGTTTAAATCTAACATACCATTGATTTTAACGGACTTTTCTCGTAGTTTTAGAGATTCAAAAAATTTAAATTTGATCTACTTAACTTTTAAAGTTTAAATTAAATTTGGAATTTATTGGAAATCTTTTCATTATGGAGATCATTTTAAATCATTGATTTAATCGTTATTGGGTAATAGATTAGTAAGAAGATATTTTGGGATCTTAATTTTCAAAAAATTTACTTTTTAGTTGCTCGATATCAGTACACCTAGCGATTAGCTAACGTTTTACTTAACCACAAGTGCACGTTGTCCAATGTAGTACGTCGGCAAATACGAGTCGATTCCACAGAGAAAAATGTTTTAGAATTAAAGATTGATTACCAATACAATCTATACATTCTTGTATAATTAAATTTAAAATGTGACAAGAACATCTACAATGAAATAAGTAAATATTTAATAATGGTTTTACTTTTTTTTTTGTATTCCTATTACAAATTATTATTAGAAGCAATATCAAATGATACTGTATTAATATTATCATATATTTTAAATTCTTTAGAATGTTTTGTATAATATTTACTATTACTTTTTCAGTATGTGGATGATCAAAAAGTCTAAAAGCAATTAATCTTTTATGTAAATTTCATTCTATATATATCTAATGTGTAATTAAACATAAGTAAGGAAAATTATTAAGACCTGTTCAAATATCATAAGTTAACGATATTTTACATAATACACTATAAAACATTCCAATTAAAAATTCTTTATTTTTTTAAATGTTTTATAAATTATATTTTTAGTAGTATTTCTAGAATGACCTTTAAATTGTAGGTTAAAATATTTTGTACATAATTTTCAAATCTTTTATTTTTAGAAAAATTAAATAATTATTCATCTTGTACTATAAAATTTGTTAGACCTTATTTTGTTTCTTCAGTATTATATTTCTAATTTACTATTCCATTAGAACCTATGTGCGTTTTAAATTGTCTTAAATCTGTGTTATCATCTTTATTATTGACAGTTATATATTTTGTTAAATGCCTAGATATATGAACTACACCTTCCTTTTAGGATAAGTGTATCCTGTAACACAATAATTACAATAGCAACTATTTTCATTAGTAGGGTCTAAGGTCACATGTTTCTAAAATCATGAACTTTGTTTCTTAGATTTTTTTGGTGCCTATAGATTGCATTTGTATGGTTGTAATTTGAGGTTGGTCTGACTTCTAGGTAAGGATATAATTATAGTTTCTTACATTTTCATATAAATATTCTATTATAATGTAAAATAAAAAATTGATAATAAAAAAATCATTCATTCAAAAAATCAAAAACCTAAAAATAGAGGGATTAGAAGTAGAGAAATTAAGGAATTAGAAACAAAGAAAATTAAGTATTGTTAAGGTAATTTTCCTTTACTTGAACGTAATAATTCAGCTAAAGGTATATTTGGTAAAAAATTTAGGTGTTTAAAATTATCTAGAATTAAGATTCCAGCATAAAAATCAAGGAAGATCATAATCTTGATTTCTCTTTACTCTAACACATCTAAAAAAATCTTGTTTGTTTAACTAATCACAAATCTAATTTTTTGATTTATTTATTTTAATATAAAATATATATTGTATTTCTTATAAAAGTAAAAAAAACAAATTAACTTAAAATTTACATTTTATTGTTAAACGATCCTATTTGATTAAGATCATACATCACATCAGAATATTTTGAAGTCCTTTTTTCCCATGGAAGGATAACTTGCTTGCTCAAACCGGGCTACCCTTCCTTCCCGCTCCATCGTCCTCGCAGCGGCACAAAATGGCGACGATCCACCTTACTGCAATCCACCCCACTCCCTCTCCTTCCTCCTCCTCTTCTCCCCGAACCCGATTCCTCCCATCCTTCTCCACCAACCCCATCGCCGCCTCAGCCCCAACCTTCCGATCCGTCGTCACCCGGAGACGCTATCGTCGGAAGGAGGTCGGAGTGGGGTTCAGACGATCTAGTCCGGTTGTTTCGGCCCTGGGGAAGTTGTCGGAGGCGGAGCTTGTGTCAGTCCCGACGGACCCGGAGGGACTGGAAGGGAAGATCCCTTCGAGTCCTGGTGTTTACGGGGTTTACGATGGAAGTGGGGAGCTGCAGTTTATTGGGATTACCAGGAACATTGCTGGTAGTGTTGCTTCTCACCAAAAGTCGGTTCCTGATCTCTGCTGCTCCGTGAAGGTAAAAAAAAAAGAAAAAAGGGAACCTTTGTTCTTCCTCTATAATAGGGATTTGGTCAACGGTGATGTTACTGTCAAAAAGCTTATGATGTTTTTTCTTTTGATTAGTGACAATCGTGTTAATTATGTTTATTTTGTTTGTTGTCCGAGAGAATGAGATTATGTTGAACTCCCAAATTGAGCTTGCAAGGAAACCTTTTGCATTTACCATGTCCCGTCGATTTTTATGATGTGGGAGATATTTATTCCAACATTCTAAGTTCTAGATGGGAGGGATTTATTTTCTTTAATCATGTTGAATTTGTTTTGCGGGATGATTGTAGAGGGCTTAGCAGACTATCATCACATTCTACAGAACCGTTAATAGTACTTTCATCTCCGAAGGATCACTGAAATTTGTTACTTATTCCTGAAGTGGTTTCTTAGTAGGTGAAAAACTAGACATTTATTTGGATCTACCTCTCATGCTTCAATTGCATTGGCACTTAAGGGCGTGGGCCGAACAACTGAGTAGATTGGGTGGTGTGAAAGGAGAAGGGAATTGATTTGTGGAAAGAGGAAAACTGAACTATTGATAAAAAACAGAAGGGAAAGACACAATTAGATGGCAGATGTTACTGGGTAGGTTGGCATGTTGTATTATGGCTTACGACAGTGTTAAATCCTGCCACTGGGGAAAATGAGGTTGGGAGTGAAGGGAAAACTAACTAAACTTAAGAACAAGTACGATATTCAAATATCAATGCATGCATAAAACTCAAGTAGTGGAACTGTCACACTAGCTGCATTGCCAGTTTTGTTAGTATTGATGATTACTTACTAAAATTGCATTAATGGTTATATTTCTAGATTCATTCTTAGTAAAGTTCTAGTAACAATGAACCTCATGTGGCAAACTTGAGAAATGTGGGTGCAGGCTGTTGTTTCCTCGGTGTGTGTTTTAATATGTTGGTTTCTGTATGTAGATACTCACACAGTTAAATGATTACAAGGTTATGGAATGTGGACTGACTGCCCCTTGCACTGCCATAATACACTTGATTTAAAATGTGTAATGGATGCAAGTGTACTTATTGCTCTTAGCCTCTTACTGCCCTGAACCATATACCACTTGGTAAATATGGTGGGAACACCATTTACTACTGTAGAGATGAACACACCACACAATACAAGTCATTTCTCTCTTTGAAAGATAGTTGCTATAGGAAAAATAAATCGTACTAGAAATGCTTTAGACTTCATAGCTGATTTGCTTTGTTTGTGTTTTCATAACTGTACAAAAGAGGAGTTAGGTGAAGGATGAACTGACAGAAGTCATCATATATCCCTCTAGCATCCAGGTAAAGGAGGGTAGAAACCTAATTGTTCTTTTGGATTTCTTTTTGAGTCCTCTTCCCTTAAATCTTTAAATTGCAATGAGTATTGTCATGACTAATTCTTCTTTAATATACCCTTCAATCAACCAGGTGGAGGTAGTATACCTATTTTTTTTATTAAGTTCTTTTTGCATCATCCTTCCTCTAAATCGTCAAAATTCCATTTGGTCATCTCTTATTTTAGTTCACACCCTCAACGTTCCATTTCGCTTGTCCAATCTCTTCCTTTCAGCACATCTTTCTCATTATCTCACTTTATGTGCTTAGTTTACTTTTATGATAATGTCCCTCCACCTTCTGACTTAGGAGCACAAAGTAACGGTTATGGAAGAAAGATAAATACTATTATTTCTATTAGATAAAAAGAGAGTTACATATTAAAGGTTTAGATGATACCCCACTAAATGGATATCCAATAACCCATTAACCCGTACATACTCAATAAGCTCTGACTTTCTAATACTCTTCCTCAAATTAGAGTATAAATATCAAAAAGGTCCAGTTTGGTACATAAAGACATAAACACACTATTACTCAGACACTTAGTGAAGATATCAACTAACTACTCGAATGACCGAGTGTGTGGAGTAATATGACCCCTTTCAACACCATTTCTCTCACATAGTGATAGTCGACCTCCATATGTTTGGGTGCGTTCGTGGAAAGTAGGATTGTTAGCAATAAAGATTGCTGCCTGATTGTCACAGAACATTTGCATAGGTGTCTGAGGTGATAGATTAAGTTCAGAAAGAAGAAACAAGAGATCTGAACCACATCATCTCATATGAAGTATGAACTAGAGACCTGTACTCTGCCTCTGCACTAGAATGAGACATCACATTTTGCTTTTTGCTTCTTCATGTCACAAGATTTTCTCCTACATAAGTACAAAAACCAGAGGTTGATTTTCTGTCCCCTTTATCACTTGCATATCCTGAGTCTAAGTATGTCACTACATTAACATGTCCATTCTTTTGATATATCAAGCTTGTCCTTAGAGAGTTTTTCACATATGCAAGGACTCTCAAGGCTCCACTCTTATGAACCTGCCTTGACTTATGCATTAACTGACTAAGTAGACTAACAGCATATGAGATGTCTGATCGAATTACTGTCAAGTAAATAAGCTTGTTACTCAATCTCTTATATTGACGTGGGTCATCTAACAACTTAGAGCTAGTATCTTAAAGTGATGGTGAATGCTCAATAGCGGTGTTCTCTGGTTTGCATCCTAAGAGTCCTGTCTCCTGAAGAAGATCGAATGCATACTTTCTTTGGGATAGCATCATTTTCTCATTGACATAGTCGAACTCAATACCAAGGAAATGTCTTGATCTACTCAAATCTTTTATGGCAAAATGGAATGCAAGATATTCTTTTACCTCTTTAATGTCTTTTTGGTCACTACCTGTCACCAAAATATCATCTACATATACCACAAGTAGCACACATCTTTGTTCAGATCTCCTATAGAAGATTGAGTGATCCACAACATATTTTTTGAAGCCTCTTTTCATCATCACTTGGCTGAATTTCTGTAACCATTCTCTTGGACTCTACTTTAGATCATAGATCGCCTTCTTGAGCTTGCATACTCTGTTCTTCCTCTGAGCAACATACCTTGGAGGTTGCTTCATAAGAACAGTCTCTATGAGATCACCATATAGGAAAGCATTTTTAAAATCAATCTGCTATAAATTTTAGGAATTATTGATAACCACAGACAGAACAATCCTGATGAAGTTTAGGCGAGTTACTGGAGAAAAGGTCTCATCATAGTCAATGCCATAAATCTGAGTGAACTCCCGAGCTATCAATCTAGCTTTATAGCGATCAAGTGTGCTATTTGCTTTGTATTTGATAGTATAAACCCAGCGACAGATGATTACTCTAGCTCCTACAGGACGGGTCACTAACTCCCAAGTATCACGGACTGTCAAGGCAGCTACCTCTTCATCCATTACTGCCTTCCATTGGAGAAGTAAAAATGCTTCCTGATTATTCCTGGAAATGGATTTCAAACAAAGAGACAAAGCAAAAGTACGAAACTGTAAATGGAGAGAATCATAGGTAACAAAATGGGAGATAGGATGATGCAATTGGTAGATGTAAATCACTTGAGGATGGATTTGCATTGGAGGAAGAAGATAGTTCTGTCGTTGATGGAGGTGATGGTCTCTGGCGACGTCGATATATCTGTAAGGAGGAAGGGTCTGCTATAGTAGGGTGAATAACAATAGGTAAAGGAATAAACTCAATGATTGACTCTCTTCAAAACCAGAGTCATCATAGTATACCAAAGACTCAGAAAATGTAATATCAGCAAATACAAAATATCTACTAGAGGGTGGATGAAAACATCTATATCCACGTTGAGTCCTGGAGTATCCCACAAAGACACACTTGATTGTCTGAGGAGAAAGTTTGTCAAGTCCAGGTGAGAGGTCTTGGACAAAGGTTACACACCCAAATACTCTAGGAGGCAAAGAAAACAAGGTGGCATTTTGTTGAAGAAGTCTAAGGGGAATTTCACCCCTAAGTGGTGCAGAAGGCATTCTATTGATGATGTATGTGGCAGTAAGTACCGCATTAGACCATAAATAGTTGGGTACTTTCATATGAAGCATGATGGTACGAGTGACATCAAGAATGTGTCTGTGCTTTCATTCTACTACCCTATTTTGCTGAGAGGTGTGTGGACAGGAAGTTTGATGTATAATGCCTAGAGATGTGTAATAAGACTCAATTTTGTTCAGGATAAACTCCAATACATTATCAGTACACAAACATTTCATAATAACATAAAACTGATTTTTTATTTCTGAAACAAAGGTTTTGAGGACATCAAAAATATGATCACGATCTTTTAACAGAGATACCCAAGATACTCTAGAGTAATCATCAATAAAAATAATATAGTATCTATAACTAGACACAGACGGGACTCTGGAAGGATCCCAGATGTCACAATGTAGTAACTCAAACATGATAAAACTGGACACAAGACGCAACTACTTAAAGAAAGCACGATGGTGCTTTCCCAACTGACATGACTCACACTCAAACTGGGAAACGATTACCCATGGCAAGGCTTACTGAAGTTTCCTGTGAGATGGGTGACTCAACCGGAAGTGCCATAGAGATGACGGCTCTGAAGTAGACGCTATAGAGGCTAATCCTTAAGATATATCGTCACCAACCAGCAGATACACACCATTACCACGCTCACGGTCCAGATCAATCCTCTTTTTCGTCTATAAATCCTAAAAAGTGCAGTGAAAAGGGAAAAAGGTCACATAATAATGGAGTTGTTTGATAATCGCACTAATCGAAAGAAGATTCATAGGATAATCAGGTACATATAACACTTTATCAAGAGAAAGGTGAGAAGAAGGTTGGACAACTCCTTCCCCATAAAGTGGACAAGAATGACCATCAACAATAGTTACAGATTTAATGTCGGATAATTGGGAAAGACAGGTAAAAAAGATTCTTGTACTTGACATATGGGAAAAGACACAAGAATCTATGATTTAGGAAGAGTTCTTGGAAGTCAAGAAAGCACTAGTACCTGTGGAAGTGGAATAAGAGACAGTAGCGGTGGAAGCAGTGGCCTGAAGTTGTAGGAACTTGTCATAGTCACCCTGTGAAATGGTAACTGTCTAGTCTTCACTAGTAGTTGTGGCTGGTGTAGAGTCTGTAGTAACATGTATAGATGAAGAAGAAGAAGGTCGACCATATAAGTCTCAACACCTCTTAATACGATGTCCAATCCTGCCACAATGAGTAAACTTTGAGTGCCCCTTAGAATCTGTACGACCCTTGCCATGAGAACTATCACGTCTTCGGTCATGAGTAGTCGCCATAGTAGGATGGTTTGAAACTGAAGAAGTGCTTGTGGAGATGCGAAAAGCCCGAGTAAAGGTGGTATACAGACCAGGAACACGGTCAGTCTCTAGAATCTGACCTCTAATTTGTGAACTGAGGTCTGACGATAAACTAAATAGGTAAATCGCCATTGTAAGCTCCTCAGGATATTATCTCATCTGTGTAATGTCCGTCGTCAAAAGCTGATGCACTTCAAGCTCGTCAAGTAAAGAGCGCAATAGGGTAAAGTGTTCTGGAACAGAATGGTCTCCTTGACGAAGAGTAAACAACTGCTTATAGACCTCAAAAATCCGAGAGATGTTCTTCTCATGACCATATGCGAGACGAAGGGTATCCTAGATTTTTTTAGCTGGTCTCAACATCATAACTCCCCAAGTTACAGCAGGCTCCATATTGTTTACCATCCAAGAAACTATAACCACATCATCTACCAACCAGTCATCATAAGACACATCCTTACTATCCGGAGGAGACGTAGTAAGGTGGCTGATGTTTTGGTGTGCAAAGATGAAGGTCTCAAAATTTTGTGTCCAAAGTAGATAGTTTTTGCCATTTAACTTCTTAGAAGTGCTACTAAGGTTTTTCACAAGTGATTCACGTGTAGCCATGATCAATCAAAACAAAACACAATGTAGATGGTCTGATTTTACAAAAAATAGGATAAATTAAGGCTGATTTGACTTATATGGGGTTGAAACGCCATAAAAACCGTCTTGGGAAACACAAACACAACATTCGAAAGCACAAACTGTGTGGATTTCACGTATCCACAGACACACAAACAAGAAACAAGACTAGAAAAGGATCTACGACATGATCTGGGCGTCGAACGGTGGCAAAAACGGGTTGGATGGCCCTCTGGCTAGGCTAGGGTCGCTGGACCCCCGTCAGCGGTGACCGGACTAGCCGTCGACGGCTGTTGTGGTGGCAGAAAGGCCTGGAGGTGGAAGAGGAGGTGGCGGGAGGGTTGGAGGAGACCTGGACTGGCGTTTCCGACGGTGGTGGTGTCGGTTTAGACTTAAGCTCTAATACCATGTTACGGGAGAAAGATAAAGACTATTTTTTTTATTAGATAAAGAGAATTACATATTTAAAGTTTTAGAGAATATCCTACTAAATGGATATACGTGAACTCGTTTATCCGTACATACTCAATAAGCTCTAACTCTCTAACAGTAACATGATAATAGATTCCTCAATTATCTCTTTCTCTTTAATTTTATCTCATGTTTATAAGGTTACAAAAATATTGATGATTGATTTAGGATCGTTCCATGTTGGGACTTGGGAGTGATCACAGTGCTCTGGAAAATAAGTGTAATTAGTCAATTCTAATATTCTTTTTTAAGATTTAAGAGATATTTTAGATTTACAATTTGTTTCTTGAATCTTGATCACAAGTTATCCATGGAATGGCATGGATCTATTCTGATATATGCACAACATTTATGGTTGTAAAATTGCAAGAAAGCTCAGAGCTTAATGGTATGTGTTATATTTGCTTGGAAACAGGTATATAAATGGAAAACATTCTCTTAAATCATGATTCCTAAATGAAAATTTCTGGTAATTCTCAGGGAAAATGTTTAGGAAAACTAGTAAAGTGTGAAGCATGGGTACAATTACCGGACACAGGTACGGCACATTATGGGCACATGAATGCCACAAATCTTGCAAACGAAGGATATAATACAAGAAGAGTGGGTTGATAAATGAGTTTGCTTTTATACATTTCTATATCGACTAATATAAAGCATTTTTATCTAAAATAAGACCAACACATACATTAGATTGATAAACTTGTAAACTTCATCAAAGTGCAATCTTTTTTTGATGCGAAAGAATTAAATAGTATCTGTACCATAAATGATGAAATCCTGAAGTAGCTGTGAGTAACCTAGGGTAATTCTGTAAGCACATTCTGTGTTATGAAGTATAGATATGCCAATCGACCTCTTTGATGTATTCTTGAAAAGTATCCCAAAAGTATACGAAAGTGCCCAAAAACTAAAATCAATTATTAAATAAGAAATACTTCACATGGCGTATGTAGAAGTTGTTTCATTGCTTGGGAGTCACTTTGATAATGCTAAACTTTAGGGAAGCTTTGTATATACAAAGGTTTAAAGGCCTTTACATGTTTCACTGTCAGTGCTATAATTGCGGGGACTTTTTAATTTATATAGACTTATTAGCATATATCTCACCATCTGTTTCCATTTCCTAGTGGAGTCAAAGGGAAAATAAATTAGTCTGAACTCTGAATCCCATTTTCCTTTCATTCCATTTCACATCCAACTTTCCTTCTAAACTTTTTTCCCGCATTCCAAAGTATAATATTGTTGTATCAGAATATTTCCAATTTTCAATAAGTTTCTATATAAACCTCATAGTTTATCTCAAATAATAACCCTCTCATCCAATTTTTATATCTATTTCCCACTGATGGTTGTTTGAAGCTTTGGTTACGTGTTTAGGCATGCTAGAAAATTACTTCTGCTTTTCTGGGCCTATCAAAGTTTAGAATGTTGAATGTACAACATTCCAATCTTATAAATACACAATCCTTTTATAATGGTGGTAACGCAATCCTATAAATACATAAGCTTGCCATGGCATCGAGGTTGGTCTGAACCAGGTTCCTCGTTATGAAATAAAGTGCAGGTCTGATGGTAGTTATTTGTTATAAAAATACTGCTGGCTAGTCATTTTGGATGGACTATCTCACCTGTTTGCACATATAAATATGTATTTTTAATTGATTTATATTTATGAAGAGTTCAACGGCCACTGATTTTGCACTAAAAAAGGTGCAAGCTCATATTTTCTTAATTGGTGCTCCTCTTTTGCAGGTGGGTCTGATAGATGAGCCTGCACCTGATCGTACGGTTCTTACTGATGCTTGGAAGTCATGGATGCAAGAGCATATAGAGGCTACTGGACGAGTCCCACCTGGGAATGAGTCTGGGAACAACACATGGCTCCGGTGGCCACAAAAGAAACCTGATCTTCGTTTGACGCCCGGGCGGCATGTCAAGCTGACCGTTCCTTTGGAAGATCTCATTGATCGACTTGTGAAGGAAAACAGAGTGGTAGCCTTCATCAAGGGGTCAAGGAGCTCTCCACAGTGCGGGTTTTCACAAAGGGTGGTAGGAATACTGGAGTCTCAAGGTGTGGATTTTGAGTGTGTGGATATCCTTGATGAAGAATATAACAGTGGCTTAAGGGAGACGTTGAAAACTTACAGCAATTGGCCAACCTTCCCACAGATTTTCGTCAAGGGAGAGCTTTTAGGAGGGTGTGATATCCTTTCCGCCATGGAAGAAAAGGGAGAGCTTGGTGCTCTGTTAGAGAAATAATGTTTATTCTATTTTGATTCACGCTCTTGTAACTCTGACATATTGTCAAACATGTTCTCCCTCATTGTCAGAATATATCAATTGATTATTTGATTTATCCTGTCTTGCGTATCATGAAAGCTCGGTAGGCTGCCAAATGAGCTCTTCCTGCATCCTTTGTTTGCAGTTCCCTATTAAGATACGATATGGGGGACTTAATAGTCGTTCCTGAAAAATTGTCCGAATCAGCTGATTCATATTGAAATGTTTGATTATATTACAGACATAATCTCTTTCAAATCCCATTCTTCACAAAGTTTTAAACGTAAGTTGCATGCAGGTCTTTCA
Organism: Posidonia australis; assembly: GCA_024699735.1. Lineage (NCBI taxonomy): Eukaryota > Viridiplantae > Streptophyta > Magnoliopsida > Alismatales > Posidoniaceae > Posidonia > Posidonia australis. Next base: position 5,805 of record JAMKQA010039713.1, on the reverse strand, counting down.
CATCCTGAACCTGTCGAGGCCGATCTTGAAGCCAACGGCTCTTATGTCCTCCTGCACTCTGGCTCTGAATTCCTTGTAAGTAAACGCTCTGTATTTTGAGCTGGTAATTACACCATCCTCCTGTGGAAACGCGAAGTAACAGATTGAGATCCTCTCCCTGGAGCTATTGGCCAGCACCCTGTGCTCCACACTCCTGTACTTGTCGTCACTGACAGCCTACGCGACACCCAGAATGCCAGAATAACAAAACAAGACTTGTCAGACCAAAACAAATAAGAGCAAATACTTATGTGTTAAAATCTTGGTCACCGCCACCTGCATCATGTCGCCAAGGTTCACTACAAGGGTGTTGGGGACTGGTCTGACGTCGAACCAAGTCTGGTCCTTCAGGAACTGGAGGCCTCCGACGTCATCCTGGTTGAGTATTGACAGCACCGAGCTGTCGGTGTGCGAGTCCATGCCGAAGTAGTTGCCGTTGTCGGGGCAGAGCGGGTAACGGTAAACCCGGAGGAACCCCTCCGACTCCGACAAGTAGGAGGCTGAGTGGTTGCTGTCCAGTTGGAGATCGACGGCCATGGCTTCGAAGAGACTCCTTGAGATTCGTGCCATGTGGTTTCCATATGCACGCACCAATTTCCTGGGCAAAACGCAAAGGCTCCGACAGACCACGACAAGTAGGAGGTATAAAAAAAAAAATCTATACTCTAAAGATGGTTTTTATTGTGCATTGATTTCAATTTTTTTACGACAGGGCATGAGAGTCAGTTGTTAGCAAGGCTGGAGTTCGATCCTTGGACTACTTTTTTGTTTTTGGAAACGATTTTTTTTAATATATATTACAATTATATCAAACATTTGACTATAAGACCACCATCATTAAGTAGAATGGATTTCTATAAAAAAAAATTCTCGTAGTTCATGAGATATAAACTAGGAAGAGAATAATATAATAATATAATTATAATATATATGATGTTTATAGAAGTTAAATCTCAACTTATCGTACAATCAAAAAGAAACTTTACCATTAGACTAATCGATTGCAGACCTTAGACTCTTTTTTGTCGTTGGCATGGAAGTTAGTGGTTTACTTGTTACTGTGTATCATGTAAGAGTCCAATGTGCTATATATATTAAAATTTTCAGTATAATTGAAAAATAATCTTGATTCCTTCATTTACAGTTCCTAATATACAATAAATTTCAATGAATTTTAGCCATTAAAATAGAATGAATTAGTCAACTGTAAATAATAGTCCAAAATGTATGAATTTTGAGTGTGCTGTAGGATATAAAGTGGATTAAAGAATATTTTAGTTTTATTTTTTACGTTTTCAAAACAGCATGAAAAATAGGTCACCTACCCCATTCTTTCCATCATATAATAGCATAGACACAAAGATTTTGAATTTAATTTTAATACAAATATATGAAAATTTTCTATGTCAGATAATACTAATGATGATGCCAACAATATTTTTGCCCATCAAGGTGTGTCAAACGTGCAATTTAGGTGGGTTCACACAGAAAGAAAACAAAGTAAAGCATCTTTGACAATTTTGAAACTAACAAATGATATAATATTATTTTACAAACATTTGATATCATTTTACTGCGAGTTTGTTCCATCTCTTTTTCACTGTTTTTCATTTCATTTACCTGCAATTAATATCATTTTACTCGTGTGCTTTATCAATCATATATCACCTTAAAGTAAGAGATTCCTAGTTTTTGTGGAATATGAGACTTCATAGTTTTTTTAGAAGTTAGTAAAGTTTGAGAGAAATTCCTTGTAATTTCCTTTTTGATTTTTTTAATGGTCAAATTATCAAATGAAGTAATTTCATGGAGAAGTTGAGATGGTGTTTGCTTTCCTTAAAAAGTCTTGTGGTGAAGTTTACCTCCTACTACAGAGGAAAACAAAATGATGGAGCCCAGGAGTTCAAATTGTTTTAACCAACTACTAGATCTTTAAATTCTAACATCGAAATCAAACACCCAAATTATAAAATTTTGGATTTAGAATCATCTTGGGTAGTTGAATTTGCTAGAGTATTTTGGTTCCATAATCATCATTATTAGGGTTCAAAACATTAAATCCAGATGTCAACGATTAAATACTATTTTAAAAAAGAAGACATTTTTTATGTAAGTGCCTACAAATGAGGAATATGTTTGTAACTTTTTATTTTTCATAAAAACACAAGGAAAAAGAAATAACCGTATAGATATACTTATTAGATATCCATAAATACATAGTAAAATTTTCATTTAAATTAAACAACTATTGATTCTTGTTTTAAAGGTCTTAACATTCAACATATTTTGTTAAATTCTAACGGTTAAATTTTAGATTAAAAATTAATAATAAATATAATTCAAATTAAGATGAAACCTTAACACATATTAGATTATATTATAGATTAACTAATTATATAATTAAATTTTATTTTAAAAAAAAACTAAAACTAATGAGATATCTATAGTAAAATTTTCCTACACTACACGTACCTACACACACCTACACAAACCATTTCCAGTTTAAAAAAAAAAATGGATCTATAATTCCAACTCCAGTAATTTCAATATTACCACTGTACCGGCGAGTGAGAAGAAAACAACTTGTCCTTTTCCCCTGCAAGAAATAGAATATCCACTGTACCGGCGAGTGGGATGAAAATGGACAAAACACCTTGTCCTGTTGTACATGCACTTGCAGGCGACATGTGACGTCGACAAAGATATGTATCGTCGTCGACGGGGACTTGGAGTAGACGGGAAATGAAATCGAGTCAAACGATTCCTTCATTTGCATGAATTTAAACGCATACCTGAAAGAAGAACCCAAATCGTCGTCAGGTCCGCCGCCGCCGCCACATGTGACGTCGTTCTGGAGGTCAGCGAGGGGGACGTGGAAGCCTTCGACCCAGTTCACATTGGCCACCTGCTGCGTGAGCGCCGGTGTGCCCCAGAAGTAGGCGATGGGATCGTCCGAGACGGCAGGCAGCTTCTTCCGCTTGGACTCGAAGGGGAGTGAGGTGAGCTGCTTCGCCAGGCGGTGGAGCTCCGCGGAGAGAAGCGGGGGCACGTCGTGGTTGACGAGGCGGAGGAGGCCCCAGCCCACGCAGGCCTCCCGGAGGGTGGTGGAGTCGAGGTGGTGGAGATCTATCAGTGGGAGTTCGATGGTGGGAGGAGGAGGGACCATGACGGTGGTGGTGGGTTTGGCTTGGCGGACGAGGGGTGGGTAGGAGGATTGGCGGCCTTCCCGGGATGAGGAGAGCGACATGTCCGGCGTGGTTAATTCCAAGGTTTCAGACTTTCAGTGAGGTTGTAGTTTGTTCCGTTCGCTTGCTTTTGTTTCTTTTTGCTGAAACGAATGCTTGCTTGTCTGTTTATTCCTTGGAAAGATGTATTTTTGTAGGACTCCCGTGTATGTACACCAAATGTTACATCAATTCATACACTACTGATATGATGTTTGATGTGGACTTTCATGTCCTTTGCTGGTAGGAAAAATAATATCAAATGATACTAATTAACGTCAAATAATACAAAAAAATAAAGTAAAATGATTCGAGCATTATACCCAATTATAAGAGTGGAATGATACAAGGATGATGTTAAAAGATATGTACCAGACTAATACTAAATGGTATGAGAATGACTTTACATTAATCTCATACAAATTGATATTACATCTGTACAATTTTACATCATTCATTTTATATTTCGAAAATGATGTAAGACAACTACCACATCAACATGACGATATATAACATTAAGGTTCCATAGAATACCACAACAATAATGTATGAATTGATATAAGATTTAGTATATGTAGGATATCTTCTGTTTTTCTATAGAACCATAGGAACATGATTTTTCCCTCTTCTTCAAACTACATAATTAAGTTACATTCAGTCGATGAGATTAAATAATGATCAAATTAAGTTACTTTAAATAGATTAATTTAACAATTCTTTTTATTCAATATCAGTGTAATTAATTTCTAATCATATTTAAGGAAAACCAATATGATACTTTGACTAATCACTTCGTAATCTCATTACATTACATCAGACTATGATTAGGATTGGTTGTCTAATTGGGATGGATGTTGTAATGAGTTTGTTTGGACTTCGATGAAGTTAGTTGATTGTTGATGAGGCTGGCTAGGTCTAAATGATTACCAGACGATAGTGAGCAATGATAATTCCTCAAATGACTCAATGACTTGTGTTGATCTACAACAACATTCCTAATTAACGTGGTTTAATTAGTGGTTGGCAGCGGTGTATCTTATTATAATACTTGGTAATTATCATTGATGTCGTTATAAGGTTACCGTTTACGACATTGTATCCACCAACTTTACATTACTCCTCCTCGATCGTTGAACACTTTCTAAATCCAACAATCACATTCGAATTAGTTACACGCACATGTAATTTGAGTATTTGAAGTTATTTGAACACATTACCTTGTTATTACTAAAGCCAAGCAAACCTATGGAAGCTTGTTACGTGGAGTGTAATTTCTAACTATAGTTGCATGCTATAGTTTCACTTTGAGTGAAGCAACACAGATCTTTTGAACCTTGCAGTTGCAAAACCCTAGACGTGGCTTGCTTTAAACTGTACGCAATTATTAGAAATTATTAACTATAAAAGCCTCTCATTGACCAATTCAATTGATTGCTGGTAGAATGCCTTATGGAATTGCAAATACGTCAAACACCATTAGAAATTTTAAACAGGAAAAAAAAAATGACGTCCTTAACTTGGAAAATTGGTAACACCGATGGGAACGTTGGCCACCCTTGGGAGAAACGTACTTTGAAACTACACGTGATAATTTTGGCCGCTGTTGGAAGTTTTGTAATGTATAACTTTTTATCAGGTCATCTTCTATTTCTCTTTTCTTTCTTTTCTGTTAAATGAGACCAGCATAACGTACAAAGTGAATAAATCCATTCTCCGGCTGATGCCCGAGAATACTCGTGAAAACAAAACTCTCAAGAATACTGTGTCCTCGCGCTCTGTTCTCCGGTGCCCTAAATCCACGATGGTTCCCTCCGTGAGCCGTCGCTCTGCTTCGAGGCCCCCTGCTGATGCCCGATCCACCTCGGTGTCACCGTTTCCCTACTTCCTCCGCTCCAGAAAGGTCTCCCCCGCCAAGTCACCATCCTGCCGGCGGCTGGTAACCCCTTCTCTTGCTTCAGCCTTGACGGCCCCGTCTCGGGGAAGTCGTAGGAGGAAGCCCCCTATCTGTGCTCCGGTTTCAGATCTTCGATCTGTTACTTTGGAGCTGGATTGCTCCAGTGGGGGTAGATCCTCGGAGGGGCTCCGCCCTTCCAGATCTGAGACCCTGCTGATCTTTTCTGGATCTTCTGATATTTTGTTTGTGATGGATGATTGCTTGTCGTGCATTTGCGTGGATTGTTCATTTTTTACTAAGTTTTTGTCTCCCTCGTGGTTATATTCTGTTTATTGCTGTTCCTTTTGCTCCGACGTGTTCGCCCCATCTGGAACCGTCTCCAGGGAGTATTTTTCTGAGATTACTGCTTATTGGTCTGCGCATATTAATGTATTTGAGGAGTCGGTTCCTGATCGAACCGATCGAGGTTGTTCTTCTAGGTTTTTTACTTCTGTTGGTCTTTCTGTGGGTGATCTAGTGCTTCCATGCTTTCCGGTGAGGTCCCTCCCGTCGGTGGGATCGCAGAGAAGAAACACTGTTTTGAGGGTTTTGGGTGACAGGGCCGAGGACGGTGTGTCAGTCGCCTCGGGGTCCGTTTGGGGGTATTCC
>JAMKQA010039712.1:0-67715 GCA_024699735.1 Posidonia australis | reverse complement strand
TTCATAAATTTTAACGCTAATCTCTTAGTAAAAATGTCTGCAAACTAGTAAGAAGACTTTGTATATGAAATAAAGATAACCCTTATATCACCATCTCTTTGATACCGAAAGATAGAGAGGAAGAATAATATATGTACATTGATATTGGGTCTACAAGTTACACATATATAGAATTGGATAAAAATGGATATCCAATTACCCTATTACATTACCCAACATACTATACTCTAATAAACTCAACACTCTCCTTAAAGTCTAAACATAAATATCTATCATGTTCAACTTGTTACAAAGAAATTCATAAATTTTAACGCTAATCTCTTAGTAAAAATGTCTGCAAACTAGTAAGAAGACTTTGTATATGAAATAAAGATAACCCTTATATCACCATCTCTTTGATACCGAAAGATAGAGAGGAAGAATAATATATGTACATTGATATTGGGTCTACAAGTTACACATATATAGAATTGGATAAAAATGGATATCCAATTACCCTATTACATTACCCAACATACTATACTCTAATAAACTCAACACTCTCCTTAAAGTCTAAACATAAATATCTATCATGTTCAACTTGTTACAAAGAAATTCATAAATTTTAACGCTAATCTCTTAGTAAAAATGTCTGCAAACTAGTAAGAAGACTTTGTATATGAAATAAAGATAACCCTTATATCACCATCTCTCAAGCATAATGACAATCTTACTCTATATGCTTGATACGCTCATGGGAGATGGGATTGTTGGTAATGTAGATAACCACCAGATTATCACAATACATAGATATAGGTACATCAACTGGAAGATCTAAGCCATTCAGGAGAGAACAAAGCTCAAGTTCAACACTAGATCTAAAGACAATATTCTACTATTTATTGTACCATGTAACCAAGTTTCTTCCAATATAGGTACAATATCCAAAAATAAACTTCTGATCTCCTCTATCTCTTGCATAGCTAAAGTTTAAATAAACTTCAATGTGCAGATGATAATTTTTCTTATAAACAAGCCCTTTGTCCGAAGCCTTCTTAATGTAAGACAACACTTGTAACGCCGACCTTGATCCAACGGCTACAAACGAAGGCGTTAGATGAAGCGTCAACGGGAGTTGGAGCAACGATGGGAGCCAAAGCGTCGACGACGGTGAATGAGGAAGCAATAATTGAAAGGACGTCTCGAAACTTATAAATAAGGAACTCGACCCTCTTAGTGGTGGCATCAAGTGAAGAAAGGAAGGAAAGTGAGAACAGTGTGAGAAAGAGAGAGGTTACAAAAGGTTGTAGTCGAGGAGACAACTCCACTGACCGTGCGTCGTCGAAGCTCAGTGACGAGAAAAATTAGTCATCGAAAAAGGTATGAATATGTACGAGTGTATGATTGAGGTTTCCGTTAGGTTTTGTTTGTAGGTTCCATGAGGAAAAGGACTAGACAGAGGAAGAAGAAGGTGAATAGTGACTATACATTTTTAGTTGGTTGTTGTGAAAAATAAAAGAATAGTGTTGTTGTTTATGACGTGAGTAAAGTAGTTTGGTCATTTTGCAACTTTCTCCTTAGATTATCATATTATGGTATTAAAATTTGATTCAGGATTTTATACTTCCTTTATTTTACAAAAACAACCACAAACTTTATAATAATTATAATACTCATATTTTAGAGATACAAATCATTGAAAAATAAATGAATAGTAGAATGAAGTAATTGCATTTCTTTGATTTAAATTTTCCCATTTACAATAATACCTTTATATGAAACATTTGAAGTGATAATTTTTTTGATACTTCATTAAAAATTACACCTATTCCTTTGATAAGTTATGGAATAAAGTATTTATAAGGTTTATGATAATCGCATGAATTACTTGAAATCAAAGGCAAGATATATGATTGTTGGAGAAATTTACGAATCAATCGAAAATTCTAGTTTTATCTCTAGAGGTAGGATATTTTGTAGTTTTTGATTGAATTTGTACATATTCCCATAAAGTTCTTATATCTAATGTTTTATGGCAGACTTTACTATCCTGTTATCATATTTGCATTTAAGTTCTCAACAGAGTTGTAATGTTTCTAAAGTAATTATCAATTACAATGGAGCTAAGATTTTGTGGTTATATATTGAACTGAGGCTTAGAAGGAAATCACATAAGAATCCTTACACCTTTTGTCAATGAACAACTAAGGAAAATTTTGCAATCAAATCCTTTCCTTCTTAAAGAATTAAAGATCAGTCTAACTAGGTGAAATTGATAAAAAGTATAATTCTTTCACATTAAGATAAGGAAAAAAAAGAAAATGTCTTAGCATATGACTTATCAAAGTAATGACCCCTAAGAGAGGAATGCACTAACCTGACGAGGTCTAGTGTTAGATCCTATGCGGATCTAATGGCAACAATAAGACCACAAAACTCAGATCTGATGTCGTCTATTGACTGACACAGACTGGTATATAAGGTCCTTATTAATGACCAAATTATGAAATAGTATATGTAATAATGGAAGTGAGAATGGGTTGTATGCTAACTAGAAGACCACATTATGCTAGCGCTGGATGATTCAAGAGATCCATTAAAAGACTGAAAGGAAATGAAAGTGAAAACATATAAATTGCAATTCTTGTCATAAGTCTGTGTTAAGTTAGGACCCCACAGGCATACTATGTTTTCCTAAACTCATACCATGTTATCATTTAATGCAGGTAATTAGAAGATCTACAGAAGCATTCATGGGATTATGCATGACACATCGCACGACTCTACTAAGTATACATAAGACTCAGGATGTCTTAGTTTAGCATTGTTGTTCTCTTTTATCTGTTAATAATGTTCACGCCTACACGGAACCTTTGTATGTGGCTTTGGCTAACCCGTGCAAGTGTTGACATTACAACACTTCTAAGACTCTCAGTTAATGTACAATTCTTGATTTTTGAATAAACTGACTGAGAACACCAACAATATATGTAATGTCTAGACATGTAATAGTCAGATAGATCAACTTTCCAATCAACCGCTTGTATCTACCAATCTCCGCTAAAGGAGGTGAAAAACTATCCTAAAAGTCTAAGCTCTAATCAAATGGAATAACATTTGATTTACACCTCAAGAGGCCAACTTCCTGCAAAAGATCCAATGCATATTTTTTCTGTAACAATATCATTTTGTCTTCAGTTTAAGCAAACTCAATACATAAAAAATACTTAGATCTACTTATGTCCTTTACAACAGTGTTTCTGTAAATAATCCCTTGACCTCTAGATACCAGTAATATCATCCACATACACAGTCAAAATCACACAACTAATATCCATCCATTTGTAAAAAACAAAATGATCCACAGGACAATATCAAAATCACAAGTAACAACGATGCTGCTAACCTTCTCAAATCAGACACGTGGGCTATGTTTAAAGCCATAGATCGCTTTCATAAGGAAACACACCAAATTCTCCCCCAGAGCAACATACACAAAGGGTTACTTTATATGCACCTGCTCTATAAGATTACCATATAAGAAAGCATTCTCCACATTTAGCTGACAAAACTGCTAAGACTTGTTGATAGCAAAGAAAAGAATAACCTTTATGAAATTCAGTCTGACAACATGAGAGAATGTCTCAGAATAATCAATGCCATACTCCTGTGTGAAACCTTACGCTACTAAACATACTTTGCATCTGTCCATCATATCATAGGTTTGTATTTAACAGAAAACACCCATTTACAAGTAACAATATTAGTTCCTTCTGGTCTAGGAACCAATTTCCATGTCCTACGAGACACAAAAGCCTATATTTCTTCATCCGTGACTGCCTTCCACTATGATAGTAAGATTATCTTTTCGTAGTCCCTGAGAATTGACTCAAAAGTAATGGACAAAGTAGATATACGAAAAGTAAGGTGAAGACGATAATACCTAACAACATGAAAAATGAGATGTATAGTGGAGACACGTGTACCTTTCTAAACGACAATTTACAAATGTAGATCTATGATTGGTAGATCTGCAGATGATGAAGAAGAAATAGCTGGAATGGACTGTGGCCATCGTCAGCATAACTACAAAGTACCAGATACTTCTTTTTTATAGTGATTGCATCATTGACATTAGTATTACCAAACTCGACAATGCAAGGTAAAGACATACTATGAAGACGAGACACTATTAAAGAAGCACTACGTTTCAAAAAATGTAAAATAAACAATGTATTTCCTGATAGCAGGAATGTAACACCGATAGCCTCATTGAGTACGAGAATATCCTAAGAACACACAATGAACAAACAATGAATCTAGTTTATCCAAATTTGGTATCAAATCCTAAACAAAGACAACACAACCAACAACCCGAGGAGTAAGACAAAAGAGATCTACATGAGTACATAACCGTTGAAGTGGAATCTCCCACTTAAGTGGAGTGGACAGCATACAATTGATAAGATACGAAACTGTTAAAATAACATCTAACCAAAGATACTTGAAAAAATGTATCTCAAGCATGAGTGATCGGACAACATCAAGTATGTGGCAATGTTTGCATTCGACAACACCATTTTACCTAGATATATGTGAGCGAAAGGTTTGGTACATCATACCTAGAGATTCACAAGCATATCGAAGATTTGTTCAAGTAAATTCTACGGCATTATCTGTGCAGAGAATTCTAAGGCAAAATATATTAATTTATTATTTAACGAAAACTTTTTGATAGTACGAAGAACATTAAATCTATCTTTCAACAAATAGACCCATGACACATGTGAGAAATCATCTATAAAAACTGTGCAAGTGGGAAAAACAATCAACTAAACTTCATATTAGGACTCAAAGAACACATATATATGGTAGTATGTAAATAGATCCTTAGATGGATATCTAAATACCCTATAAGATTTAACATAAGATTTAACACTCCCCCTCAATCTGGAGCATATATATCAATCATGTCCAGCTTGTTACAAAGATAACTATAAGTCTCAATACTAAGTCCTTTAGTGAAGACATCAGCAAACTGATCAAACGACTTGATATAAGGAGTAGACACAACTCCTTGCATCACTTTCTCACGAACGAAGTGACAGTCCACCTCAATATGTTTAGTACGTTCATGAAAGGTAGGATTATTAACAATGTAAATAGTTGCCTGATTGTCACAATACATGGACATAGGTGAAGGAGTAGAAAAACCCAAATCAATCAGAAATGAGCGAAACCATATCATCTCGCAAGTAGTCTAAGCCATGGACCTATACTCTGCTTCTGCGTTGGAGCGAGAGACTACATTCTGTTTCATGCTGTGCCATGTAACAAGATTGCCCCCAACATTTATGTAATATCCAGAAGTGGACTTTCTATCTCCTCTATCCCGAGCATAACCAAAGTCTAAATAGGCTTCTATCTGCAAATGACCATTCTTTTTATAGATTAAACCTTTACCTGGAGTCTTCTTGATATAAGCCAGCACCCTTAAGACTCCTAGTTAGTGTACCATTCGTGGTCCCTACATGAACTGACTAAGAACCCCCACAATGTAGGCAATATCAGGCCGAATAACAGTAAGATAAATCAACTTCCCTACCAGTCTCCTGTGTATGCCAACATCCTCTAATTGAAGTGAGGAGCTATCCCAAAAATCCAGACTTTGATCCACTGGGGTAGTCTCAGACTTGCACCTTAAAAGTCCAGTCTCCTATAAGAGATCCATAGCATACTTTCTCAGTGATAGAATCATCCTGTCTCTAGCGAATGCAAATTCAATACCTAAGAAATACTTAGGTCCGCCCATGTCTTTGGTAACAAAGTACTTCTGTAAATAATCTTGTCTCCTGAATACCAATGGTATCACTCCCTGTAACCAAGATATCATCCACATAGACAGCGAACAGGACACAACCATCCTTTGTTTCCCTGTAGAATACAGAGTGATCCACCACACAGCAGCGGAAGCCACAAGCAGATACAATACTGCTAAACTTTTCAAACCAGGCTCGTGGACTCTGTTTTAGCCCATAAATTGCTTTCTTAATCAGACATACCTGATTCTCCCCCTGAATAACATACCAGGGAGGTTGCTTCATATATTCTAGCTCAGAAAAATCACCATACAGAAATGTATTTTTTACATCTACTTGGCACAGATCCCAGGAATTATTTATAGCCATTGACAAAATGACCGTGATGGAATTTAATCTGACAACAAGAGAGAAAGTCTCAGTATAATCAATGCTATATTCCTGTGTGAACCTCCTGACAACCAACCGAGTTTTGTAGCGATCCACCACACCATCTGCTTTGTACTTTATAGCCAACACCCATCTGTAAGTTACAACATTGGTTTGCTTTGGTCTAAATACTAATGTCCACGTCCCTCGGGATCTCAGTGCCTCCATTTCATCATTCATAGTTGCTTTCCACTGAGATACTAGGCTTGCCTCCTGGTAGTTCCTGGAAATGGACTCAGAAGAGATAGACAAGGCAAATGCACGAAAGGAAGGATGAAGTCGCTCATAACTCACAAAATGGGAGATAGGGTGTACAGTAGAAGAAGCACGTGTACCTTTTTTGATGACAATTGGCAAATCAAGGTCAATAGGTGGCAGATCTGTAGACGATGAAGAGGGATTAATACTGGAAGGACGTGGCCGTCGTCGATATACTTGCAAGGTGCCAGATACCTCGGTTCCTGCAACAGGAGCATCAGTAACATCCATCACCCTAGTCTCAACCACCGAAAGCAATGGAATATTATCAGAAACAGGAAGATTGTTATCAAAGAATCTTTGACCTTCGAAAAAGATGACATCAGCAGAAATGATGTATTTTCTAGTGGTAGGAAGATAACAACGATAGCCACACTAAGTACGTACGAGAATAACCAACAAATACACACAGACCTTGCAGCAAGTTTGTCCAAGTTAGGAGTCAAGTCCTGAACAAAAGCCACACACCCAAATATCCGAGGAGTGAGAGGAAAGAGATCAACCCTCGGATAAAGCCTATGTAATGGGATATCCCCACCAAGTGGTGTGGACGACATGTGATTGATGAGGTACACTACAGTGAGAACAGCATCAGACCACAGATACAGATACTTGGGAATATGCATTTCAAGCATGAGAGATCGAGCAACTTCAAGAATATGTCGATGCTTATGCTCTAACACTCCATTTTGCTGGGTGTATGAGGACAAGAAGTTTGCTGCAACACACCCAAGGATTCACAATATTGCCGAAGACTTGTTTGAGTAAACTCTAAAGCATTGTCAGTGCGAAAGATTTTGGGATAAATAGAAAATTGATTCTTTATTTCCATGAAAAATTTCTTAACTGTGTCAAAAACATTGACTCTGTCCTTCAACAAATACACCCAAGACACACGAGAAAAGTCATCAACAAAGACAATATAATATCTGTAGCCAGACACTTAAGAAGTTATGAATGGACCCCAAACATCACAGTGGACTAAATCAAAAGGACGCTTACTCCTAACCAGACGTAGACCTCTAAAGGTAGCACGATGATACTTGCCTAACTCACAAGACTCACACTGAAAAGAACATACAGACAACCAACGTAGAGTTTGTCGATGTTTCTGATGAGCAGGATGGCCAAGTCGACAATACCATGTGAAAGATGAATCAACTGTGGAAGCAAGAGTAGCAATGCTGCGAGGTATCTCATCTTTAACTAACAGGTACACACCCTGTCCTCTGTCACGTCCCAAACCAATCCTCTTCTCCGTCTGCAAATCCTGAAAGGTACAGTAAAAAGGGAAAAAGGTCACACAACAGTTTAATTGTTTGGTAATAGAACTAATGGATAAAAGATTTACAAGAAATTCTAGTACAAAAAGAATTTTATCTAGGGTTAATTTGGACGTAACACGAATAGTACCTTGCCCAATTACCTTACAGGTCTGACCATCAACTATAGAAACAGATCTATTGTCAGGTAATTTAGAAAGGCGGGAATAAAGATCATGGCTACCTGTCATGTGAGAGGATGCTCCTGAATCAATGATCCAGGAACTGTCCCTAGAGACAACTGAACCAGAAGTACCTGAAAGCAGTGGCATGAGATGCAACGGCAGGTGTAGACTGAGTCTCTCTGTACTGAAGGAACTGTGCATACTCCTACTGGGATAAGGTCACTGACTGAGCACTGGTGGAAGGAGAATCTGTAAATGTCTGAGTCACCTCTGTGGAAGCTTGTGCCCACTCTGGTTTAACCAACTTCTCCCAACATCTGTCTGAAATGTGGTTGGCGCGACCACAATGCTCACAAGGGATTCGACCTTTAGAATTACCACGTCCTCGGCCTCCTCTACCATAATTGCGACCTCGACCACGAGCAGCCATAGTAGAATGATCAGCAGTGGAGGCAGTAGTAGCAAGCCCACCTGTAGAGACACGAAGAACTCTAGCAAATGTGCTTTCCAGACTTGGAGTAGAATCAACCCCCAAAATCTGACCTCGTATCTGAGAAGAGATATCCGGATGTAGTCCAAAAAGATAGGCAGCTACAGCAAGTTCCTCTTTGTATCTACGCATGGTAGTAATATCTGAAGTAAGTGGTTGATACAATTCAAGTTCGTCCAAAAGTGCATGAAGCGCACGAAAGTGATCTTGGACTGAACTATCGCCCATCTTCAAGGAAAAGATACGCTCATATACTTCATAAACCCAAGCAATATTTTTCTCATAACCATACATCTGTTTGAGGTTGTCCCAGATTTTCTTGGTTGGACGAAGAACCATAACACTACGGCCAACTGTGGGTTCCATGTTATTCACCATCCAGGAGACAATGGTTGAGTCATCAGTAAATCGATCTTCATACAAGCTATCCTTTGCATCCGGAGGAGACTGGGTCAGATGTTTGAGTTTGCGGTGTGCAACTAAAAAGGTTTCAAAACTCTGTGACCATAATAGATAATTCTTGCCATTCAACCTTTCTGAAGTACCACTCAAATTCTTAACAAGAGATTCGCGGGAAGCCATGGCAAAGAAAAAAATCAGATCTGAAATAAGGTTGAAAAATACGAACTGGTGTCTCCAATACTCAAGATGCAGACGGAGAATACAAAACACAAGCAGTAGTAGCAAAAAACCAAGGAAAAATGCTAAAGATAAGTAGTATCCAGCAGTAGTAGAACCACTAAATCTCACCAGTGGTAGTAGAACCACCGAATCTCACCAGTGGTAGTAGAACTGATCTTATATATTCCGTTTACATACGGATATACATAAAGGGACAACGACAAGAGCCATCATGTAGAGAAGAGAGGTTGCACCCCTCTAGACCTATCGGACAGGCCTTAGAAGGGCCTGTCGGCGGTGAATATGGGCATACCAAGGCTAACGGAGGCAGGAGAGGCCGACTAAGGCTGACCGGAGGAGCCGACGACGAAAAGGGAGGCCGCCGAACGTGACCCGAGCTTCCGGCAGGCATGAGAGGAGGCACCGGAGGCTGAAGACTTCAACCCAGTGGCTGCAATGATGTCCTGCAGGGTGCCGGCGACTGTCCGGCTGCGAAACGGCCGGCGACGACTGTCGGAGGTGGCGGCCGACGACGGAGGACACGTGTTGGGTGGTGGGGAGGCTAAGGTTTCTCCCTGAACTCTGGTACCATGTGCAAGTAAGAAAAGCAATCAACTAAACTTCATATTAGGACTCAAAGAGTACGTATATAGGGTAGTATGTAAATAGATCCTTAGATGGATATCCAAATACCCTATAAGGTTTAACATAAAACTTAACAAAAACAATATAATATCTATAACCAAACATAGAAGGTATTCCAGCTAGACCCTATACATCACAATAAATCAACTCAAAAGGACACTAGGAACCAAACGAAGACTACGAAAGGTAGCACGATAGTGTTTACCTAACTTACAAGACTCATAATAAAATGAAGACAAAAATATCTATGGAAGAGGTTGTTGTAACTTTTGATGAGGAAAATGATCCAAACGACAATGCCATATGATTGACGATTCTACTGTAGAAGCTAATGATGCAAAACCTTGAAGAATCTCCCCTTTGACAAGCAAGTAGACACCCAGACCTTTCTTACGCCCCAAACTTATCCTCCTTCACATCTACAAGTCCTGAAAGGTACAATGAAAAGGGAAAAAGATTACAAAGTAATTAAGGTATTCGGTAATGAAACTAATCGATAAAAGATCAACTGAAAATTCAGGTACATAAAGAACTTTATCTAATATTAACTTCAATATAGTAAGAATAGTGCCTTATCAAGAAACACGACAAGTCCAATCATCTACAATGGAAACTACAGGCAACTGGGATATACCGGAATAAAGATCACAACTACCTGTCGTGTGAAAGGATGCTCCTGAATCAATGATCCAAGAACTGTCTCTAGAGACTAATAAACCGAAGATACCAGAAGTAGAAGCAATGATATCTGATGCCATAGTAGTGGAAGACTAGCTCTCTCTCAATTGAAGAAATTGAGTGTACTCCTAAGAAAATGTCACTGGTAGTGCACTAGTAGTAGAAACAACTGCAGGTGTACTCTGTACCTACATGGAAATCTCTGTCTAATCTGACCTCCAAAATTTTTCCAAGCAACGACCTGTGGTTAATGCAACCATAATGCTCACATGAAGTACGACCTCTACCATCTATCTATCCATGACTTCCTCCTCAATCAGAACCACGACCACAACCACAAGTCACAGCCATAGTAGAATGATCTGATATAGGCATGGTTATACGAACACGAAGAACCCAAGCAAATGTGCTCTCAAAATTAGGAATAAAGTCTGCACCAAGAATCTAACCTCGAATCTAAGACGAAAGGTCTCGAGTCAAGTTAGAAAGATAAACTGAAACTGCAAACTCCTTAGGATATCATCGCATCATAACAATATGGCTGATACAAATGAAATTCATCAAGGAGGCCCCAAAGTGAACCAAAATGGTCATATACTAAACTATCTCACATTTTCAGTGTAAAGATCTACTCATATACTTCAAAAAAATATTCTTCTCATATCCATACATCTACTTCAAGATGTCCTACATCTTCTTTGCATGTCATAGAATCATTACGCCTCAAGCAACCGTAGGTTCTATACTGTTTACCAACCAGAAAATAATAACAGAGTCATCAACAAACCAATCTTCATATGTATTGGCATTTGCATCAGGAGGAGACTGATGTTTAAGCTTGCGATGGGCAGCAGGAAATGTCTCATAACTTTGTGTCCACAACAAACAATTCTTTCCATTGAGTTTTTCTGATGCTCCACTCAAATTCTTAATGAGAGATTCTTTGGAGGCCATGCAGATTTATACAAACCAGATCTGAAACTGTGCTGAAAAATTCCCAAAATTGACTACAAACACACCAAACCTCTAGATGATAATAACCCGTATGGTGAATAAGAACCACCCTTAATAATAGCAGAAGAGAGTGTACAGAGTCTTTTTCATGAACTATTCAGCAACAATAGCCTCTGGCTTAACTGTCGATGATATTAAAAGGGGTCATTTACACACATATCAAGTGTATCGACAGTGGAGGTGGCGATTAGAACCTTCGGCGACAAAGGAAAAGCCTGGAGCCTCCGACAGCAGCAACGTAAGGGCCTTATGGCGCTAACGGTGACGGGACAGGCCTAAGAAAGGCCTACCAATGATAGAGGAGGCGCCTACTACCCCCAGCGACGGCAAAAAAAGGCCAAAAGGGCCCTGATGGCACCAGAGGAGGCCTACGAATGGCTTGTTGGTGCCAGCAATGAGTTTTGCTAGTACAAAGGATGATGGAGAAGGGCTGGGAATGCCCTGGCGGTGCCATAGGTAGCCTAAGGAAGGCTTGTTGCCGCTGGCAGAGGACTATGGAGGTGCTCCAACATCAGATGTGAGGTAGGAGGTTAAGGTTTAGGCCTAGACTCTGGTACTATGAAAGATGGAGTGGAAAAATATCAAGAATATTTATATTACGTCTACATGTTACACATATATAGGATAGGATATAAATGTATATTCAATTACCCTATTACACTACCCAACACACTATACTCTAATAAGCTCAACATATACGAAAGGTATTTTCAAGAAGCTTTTTGTCTCGGAAATGTGGAATGTGTCTAGTTGGGTGAAAACTAAGCAAGGTAAAGAAATCACGAATAATTCGACGGACTCGATACACACCTTAGCTTCCTCTCCAAGTCAAGTTATAATTCAGTATGCACCAAATCTGATTACCCTGTTCATTTAAATGGCCTTTTTCAGCATTTTCGATCTAAAAGAAGCCATTTACAAAAATGAGATCCGTTTAAACCGCCTTGTAATGCCATCTGATTAAAACAGCAAAAATCCAATTGTACCAGTGCCATGTAATTTATATGGCAATTGAATGGCCATTTTTTGGAACTTGCTAATTGCTATTATCTACTTCTTTATGGTCCTTTATCTTTACTTAATTATTCACGCACATAGATTTACCTACAGTAGATATCCTATATGATTAGTAGACAATTACACAAGTATCCCTTTTTTTTAGCAATCAGAAGAAAGATTTTACTCCTAAAACGCAAGGAGAAAACAAAGTTACAAAAGCAAAACAGCCTTATCAAGGAGATAAGGACTGTAAACAAAGAAACCTAAGAAAGTATACAATTCATGGAAATAAAAAAGACAAACCAAAGCAGCCACGTAATCATAATGCAACCAAAACCTCCAACCAGGCTCAGATCATTGAATCTCAATATCTCACCTATTCAGGTTAGACCAATCAATAACAGATCGAAAAACCCCTTCCTTCCACTCCTGCAGGGTGGTAGCAATACCCTAGAAAATGTCCCTATTCTGTTCCAACCACCTGCCCCACCAGATTTTGTGCAGCAAGAATCTCCATATCATTTCTTGTATGCCACCATACAACTAGTGTTCATCCACTTCTCCCAGAAATAGTCAATTGAGATGCAATGGGAGATATCCAGGCCAATCAAATTCACCCACAAAGCATTGATTGATGGACATCCAAAGAAGTGCCACCAATCCTCCACCTCAGGGCTAAAGGAACATCAACTAGCAATTAGGAAACCTTGTCTCTTCAGTGCCACTTCTGTCAAGACTCAACCATGTAGAAGCTGCCAAGCAAAAAATTGGATTTTTGTTGGCACGCGATGGTTCCACACAAGTTTTGGGCATGCAATCCCCATGCCACCCCCTGCAATTACCTGAAAAAGGGATTTGACGGAAAAAATACCTTGCTATCCCACTGCCACTTAGTTGAGTCCTGCCTGGAAGAGAAAAAAGAGGGATCATGGGATTCCAGAAGAGCCAAAAGCAACAAGAAATCAGAAAGTTCAATATCACAGAGATCCATTCTAAATCGTACATCCCAAACAATCACTGCCTCAGAATGCGCAAAACACTCTTGAATCCTCACAGAAAGGTTCGCCGCAACACGAAATAGATTAGGAAATGATACTTTCAACACCATCACACCTACCCACCAATCCTCTCAAAACCAAACCTAATTCCCACACCCTACGTCCATCACCAAGCCACACTTCGTACTCTCTCTGCTTCTAGAATGCCTCTCCAAACACAACACACCCTATTTATATGGTCTCCAACTGTGCCCATCAGAGTGCCTCTACACCATTTACCAAAGATGACACTTTGCCACAAAAGAGAACCCACTTCTCTGCCCTGACACAAACGCCACAGCAACTTCCCCAGCAATGCCAAGTTAAAAGATCGGAAGCCCCATAGCCCAACACCACCCTCAAGCCATGAACTGCACACCTTGCTCCAAGATATCATATGGAAGCAACTGGGGTTCTTCTTGCCACATTTCCACAAAAATCTGTTCATGATTCCTCCCAATTTACAAGTCACTGTAATAGGAATACAGAAAATGGAGAGATAAAAGATTGGAAGATTTGATAAAACAACCGAAATCAAAGTGGCATGCCACAAAAAGATAAATATTTGCCTGCCCACTAGATAACCATCTTTCCAATCGATCAATCAGAGGATTCCAACCACAAACTTTCGGACCCCTACTGCTCCAAGGTAGGCCCAAATACTTAAAGGAAACGATTCAACCTTGCAGCATAGAAAATCAACCTCAGCTTTAACCACCAACTCAGCCACAATCGGTAGTATGTCTCTCATCTTCCACTGCAACATCATTATCTGGCAAAGACAAAACTTGGTTCATGGCTTCAACACTTTCCATGACCTCCTCAAACACCAATAGCAGTGATCTGTCCACCCCCACAACCCCACCTTTAGATTCAAGAGTGCAGCCCAAAGTGGTCCACGGTTTATTGTTAATATACCTGGAGTCAAATCAACATGCCACTCTTCTTAGCCCAGAAGAGGGGAAGGGTCCAACATTGATCCTTTGCTTCAGTAAGCTTCCACCTGGACTTAGACCACTCCTTCCCAGTGAGACCTTGATTTGAAGACAAACACACCAAGAGCAGTTGGGGAGGCAACAAGAACCACCCTCCTCCTTTTCGATCACACCCAGCACCAGCTCCACAACATCAGGATCTCTCATCACTTAGCAACTTCGACATTTCGAGGTGTTTGCAGACACGTAGGACTTGTTTCCAGCAGCCAAAGACTTCGCTGAGGGAGCCAAAAAGTCAAAACCACCCCAAGCATCATCGGCACCCATTATCGGCGACCAGATTTGCAGAGGGGTTACTCACGTGGAAGAAGACAGTCTGGCTAGTCAGGTTTGAAACTGGATCCACAATTCGCAAATAATTAGCCCATAAATAACTCTGGCTAGCTGCACCCCTTTTACATATGAGCCCACAAATGTAAAAGACACACAGTAAGCCACCTTCCCAATATTACAAATCACTCATCTTGGAATCTGTTGAGATTCCACATGGACAACATTGGAGCGAACATCATCTCCTCTATGACTGCAGACGTTCCTCTAAAATTTCCAAAACCAGCAACTAATTTCAGAATCACCTGTTGGCATCTTGCATGCAAAGGAAGACCATCAACATCTACCCAAACCTCAGGACCCTTTAAAGAGCCAACTGATGGATCACATTTCCTGAATGTAACCCTAACACCAAATACTCTATCCTCCTCCAACAATAATTCTTCCTTTGTCCTTCTATCTGGCATTAACATAACACCCATCGTAGCATTGAGATGTAGAATTTGATAATCCCCCCACCACCGGTCTCAAAAATTTCTCATTAACCAATCCCACCCTTTCTTATTGTTCCATTCAACTACTATTGCCAAAGCCAAAGCCTCCTCTACTCTTTCCATGGAGGCTGTAAACGCAATAATGATGTTCTGCATCTCAAAAACTTGCATGTCCAGAACCATCTGACACTCAGCACCACTGTTGCTCATCACCACATCCTTAAAAGACCTGTTGCCCATCACAAATCACTGTGTGTCTATCAGCCACGAGGTGCACCCATTAGGTTTTGCAGTGGGAGACTTCTTTGTACAAGCACGTTCTCTATGTCCAACCCCTATACATCTCTGGCACACCCATGGATTCCTACAAGCTGCATGCCAATGACCTTTTCCAAAGCACTTCAAGCAAACCCCATCTGTCTGTCTGGCCCTCCTCCTCGCCACCACTGCACCCAAAATCTCCTCAACCCTACTTCAACCGCTACCAAGGGCAATAGCATTAGCACCCACAGCTTCCTCCAACTCACCGCTGATCTTGTTCCACCACCATCATTGACTGTTTGTGGTAACAGGCACCGATGCCCACCTGACCAAACAAGCTTCTCACTCAATTGCTTCTCTCTGTCTCTCTCTCTCTCTCTCTCTCTCTCTCTCTCTCTTCTAACATATCACCTTTTTCCCTAAAAGGCAAGGGATTCAAGTTCCACTGACTGCAAAATATTTGCAAACAAGGAGCAAGCACACAATTACACAAGTATCAACTGTTGACATGGACAAAGGGTGTCTGGGACACAGCAAAATCCAAAACCAAGGCATGAAACGAGGCCAACATCTATACAAAATTAAAATATACTATATAAATATGTTTCTGGACAAGATGTATTAGACATAATTCTATTGCTAGAATATAAAATATTAGAATATCTAGTTACCAGCTAAGCATCATACTATCATGGTGTTAAATAATCCTATTTACTAAAATCCTTGGCAAGGGAAATACACAATGCATGAAAACAAGTTAATTGAATAGTACAAAAAAATAAACGTAGACAAAATATGATTTATCTCACACCGGAAGGGTCAAACCATACATGAGGTATCATGGTCGCTACTGAAGAAACAACAGCAGTAATTGATCTTTCCTGTCATGATCAAAGAGTATTGTCAAGATTTCAATATCAATTCAAAATTTATATATTACTAATATATTATTCAACAAATAAACTATAACTTGTTTCCACTAGAAGACAATGATTTAACAAATAAATTGATATTATAATTGGAAAAAGAATTTACTTGTATATGACTATGAAATCACTAAACACTCAATTTGACCTTTATAAAACCGAACTATAGCTCATCCAATAATAAGAAATTTGAAAGTTTACTCGTGAGAGGTCATTCATCAAGGAATAATGTGATCCAGGTGTAAACAAAAGAAAACTGATCTATTAAAAGAAAACATTTCCCAACAACTCATATAAGCCAATTTGGTATTTACACCAAAAGCCCAATTCCTAAAGATAATCCTCCCTCCCATACTAAATGCTCTACTCTTCCAACCTAGTGTTCATTTTCCAGCTGTCTCTATTCCATTCTAGAATTGGGTTTGCCTGAATGAGAGAGGCATTCTAAAATAAGTGAAAGAAACATTCCCCAATGTCACATCCCAAATTATTGGTCATCTCAAATAGTCATGCCGCCTCAAGATTAAAACTCAATATTTTTCTTTTCTTGAAAACAATCTTCAAATAGAAGATGACGTTGAAATTTCTCAAAAAGAACTTTTATTTCTGAACTTGAGCCTCACCCAAGCAAAATAAAATAGTCTCTTCCACATACTAAACATGTGAGATGACAACATCTTCAAAACCCACCTTTCATCCTTGTAACCATCCCCAATCTATTGCTCTAGAAGATATGCTGGAAAAAAGCATTTGTTACCAAATTAAACTGTAAAGGAGATAAAAATATCCCTAACGAAGAGCCCAACCATGGCAGAAGAAAGCGGTGGAATTGAAAGCAGCGGTCTTGCCATTCAATACTGTTAAAGTAATTGGATCCTTATATCCATCCAATTATTTTCCATTTATCGGATTACTTGCAGGTTTAGTAGACATTCTCTTATATATAAGAGAATGTAATCCTTTATTAACACATAATGTATAATTCCCTTTTTACTCAATAGGTTCAAAAAAAAAACTCTAACCCTAACCCACCTCTTCTTCCTCTCTTCCTCTCACCACCATTGAAGCCCGCAGCAGCCACCGATGTCGTCACCAACAGTGGCAGCTAGTCTAGCCACCAACCAGCCCCTTCCCTCACTCCACCGGTCTCTCCTTTTCCCTCTAGCGGCACCAGCAGTAGTTCCCGTCAATTGGACATGTGCCTGTAGGCTGCCGTATCTCTATTTTTCCTAGATACATGTTGTGTAGCCATTTTTGTGGTGTGTATGTGCATGGACAGCCCTATTTGTATTGCCTTTATGTGTTGACCTGAGATCATGTTCTTCATTTTCTACTGTTTTCTATATTGACAAGACATACTCAAATTTGGTTCTACCTATTTGTGTGCTCCAACTCCTATTCTATGGCTTTTTCATCAACCAACCCTCAAGACATGTGGATTCGTTACTTGAGTGGCACTTCTATGAAGTTGAATGGTAAAA
Organism: Posidonia australis; assembly: GCA_024699735.1. Lineage (NCBI taxonomy): Eukaryota > Viridiplantae > Streptophyta > Magnoliopsida > Alismatales > Posidoniaceae > Posidonia > Posidonia australis. The sequence continues at coordinate 49,872 of JAMKQA010039712.1, read as the reverse complement.
ATTATCTATTTTAGTCAAAATCCTTTCAAGTTTCCCTTAGTGCACATCGAAAAATTAAACATGTTACTCATGATCTTCCTTGTTGGGCATATCAAAGTATTATATTAGTTAGTATAATAGAGCAATTGGATATCTATTCATATCCTAACCTATATAAATATGTAATATGTTGATCCAATAGATATAGATCATTTCCCTCTCTCATTTTACATGGTACCAGAGCCTAGGCCACCCTTTCTAGAGCTGACTAAGGCTTCCGATCTTCTTTCCGGTGCCAACCAGACCTTCTGGTCTCTCTCCGTCACCGACAGGTTCCTCAGCTTCTTTCACCGGCTCCACCAACACCTTCAGCTGCTTCCGTCGCCGCCGACAGGCATTCCAACCCCTTCTGCCACCATCAATAGGGCTTCCAACCACTTCTTCTGCCACCAACAGGGTCTCCAGTCCCTTCTGCCAACACCAACAGGGCCTCCAACCCCCTCCACAGCGTCACCAGGGCCAGCAGGCCCTTCCCTAGCCATGGGCAACTACTCCAGGCTATTCCGACAGCTTTAGGCGGGCCATAGGGCCTGTCCAATGGTCCATTAAGGCCATTCTACCACTGGTAACATAGTTGGTGGATCCTACCACTATGCAGTCCATGAAAAAGACTGTGTAAGCTCTATCCTACTATAATGAAAGTGGTTTCTTGTTTTCCACATGGTTTACTATCTCGGAGGTCCCTGGATCGCTTTGCAATGTATTTGAGGGTATTTTTTGCTCCAATTTGGATCTGAACAGCATTATTTAAACTTTATTCTTTACAAATCAGCATGACCTCCAAGAAATCGCTTATTAAAAACCTAAGTAGGACATTCGAAAAACTCAATGGAAAAAACTACTTGTTGCGGGCACAAATTTTTGAAACATTCCTTGCTGCACACTACGAGATCGAGCACCTTATTTAACCTCCTCTAGATGCAAAAGACAATACCTACAAAGATTGGTATGACAAAGGCTTGACTATTATCACTTGGATAGTAAACAGTATGAAATCATTTTTTGCTTGGTGTGTGATGATTCAACGACCTGCAAAGAAAATCTAGAATATTTTGAAGCAGATGTATGGATATGAGAAGAACATTTCTTGCATTTTCGAGATATTCAGGCAGATCTTCACATTAAAAAATGGAAGATAGTTCAGTGCAGGACCATTTCGCTTCGCTTCCGGCCCTACAAGATGAACTTGATCTATATTAGTCAGCCACTAACATCTGATATTGCTACGATACATTGATATCGTAAGGGACTCGCTGTTGCAACCTACCTTTCGGATTTGACTTCGAAGCTCTCATCTCAGATCTAAGGTCAGATTCTTCATGTAGATTCTACTTCTAATCTTGAAAGCACTTTTCTCGGATTCTTTGCATTTTCATCGGTACACCCACTCTCAGTTTAGATCACTCTGCCATAGCCATTACTCATGGTCATGGTTGCAATTCTAATCATCATTTTGGTCGAGGAAGAGATCGTGGACAAACAAATGGAAGAGGTTGTCCTCAACACTGTGGTCGCACTAACCACAAATCAGGTCACTATTGAGAAATTTTTGGGAGACTAGATTAGGCACAGGTCTCCACTGAAACACAAAATACACCTACAACTACTCCTACTAAAATGCAACGTCAATGACACTTTCTCAGAATAAGTACGCACAGTCAGTCTAGAGAGCGCCAGACTTCTACTACTATGACATCACATGCCACTACCTTTACCTTAAGTACGTCTAGTTCTTGGATTATAGATTCAATAACATCCTCCTACATAACAAGTAGTCTTAATCTTTATTCCTGTATATTAGATCAGTTTCTATTGTTGATAATAAGACTTGTCGTATTTCTAGACAAAGCACTATTCCTACTACCGTCTTAATTAACATTAGACAAAGTTCTCTATGTTTCAAAATTTTCAGTTAACCTTTTATCCATTAGTGTCATTACAAAACAACTCCAATGTTATGTAACAATCTTTCCTTTTCACTGTATGTTTCAAGACCTACAGACAAGAATAGAATTGATTTAAAACGTGAGAAAGACTAAGGAATCTACCTGATCAGGGATAAGTTACCTCGAAGATTTAAATCATTGACTTCTACAGTAGAACCGTCACTCATCTGACATCATCGATTGGGTCATTCATCTCATAAAAAATTACAGTAGGCACTTCCCTGGATATCAATTTCTCTTTTTCAGTGTAAGTCTTGAGAGTTAAGTAAGCACCATCATACTATCCTCTGTAACTTTCGTCTGGTTCACAGTTAAAGTCCTTTTGAATTAATTCATTGTGGTGTATAAGGTCCAGCCAGAACACCTTTTGTGTCAGGTTATAGATATTATATTTATGTTTATTAATGATTTCCCTCGAATGTCATGGATCTATTTATTGAAAGATAGAGTCAGTGTCCTTAATCAGAAAAAATTTTGTGGAAATAATAAATCAATATTCTATTTGTCCCAAAGTTCTTCGCACTGATAATGCTTTGAAATTTATTCAACTGCAACCTTCAAAATTATTGCGAATCTCTAAGAGTTATACACCAAACTTCTTATCCACAAAAATCTCAGCAAAATGGTGTCATTGAACGTTAATATCGACATATCCTTGATGTCGCTAAGTCCATTATATTTGAGATGTATGTTCCCAAATACCTGTGATCTGATGCAATTCTTACAGCCTCCTGTCTCATCAAGTATATGTTGTCTACCCCACTTGGAAGGAAGATTCCTATCCAACGACTACGTCCTAATGTAGAGATTATTTCTCTTACTCCATGGGTATTTGATTGTGTTATCTTTGTTCAAGATTTCATACCAAACCTGAATAACCTAGATAAACTGGCTGCACAGCCTCTTTGCTATGTGTTTCTTGGATACTTGTACTTAACAAGGGTATCAATGTTCAAATCTGCTACTAAAAAGTACATTGTCTTTACAAATGTTACTTTTTTTAAGACTCAATGCTTCTTTGATAGTGTAGATTCTCTGTTTAAAAATATTCCTTTATCCTCACTTGTAAAGTCTTGTGATACTAATGCCACTGGCACTGCTACGATAGAAAAAGAGGCGTCTTGTTCTTTGTAGGTATATCGTCGACGGCCACTTCTCTCCCCAGTCAGTCCTTCTTCACCTTCTTAGACCTTAATTTGTCAATTGCCATTCGAAAAGGTGCACATGCTTCCATTGCCCATCACATTTCAAATTTTATTAGCTATAATAGACTTCTCTCAATTTTTCGTACTTTTGCATTATCACTTCCAAAACTACCAAGAGACTATGTTACTACCACAATGGAACGCAACTATAAATGAAGAGATGCAGGTTTTAATGTCTCGAGTTACATGGGAATTAGTTTCTAGACCAGCAAGAACCAATACTATCACTTGTAGATGAATATTTGCTATCAAATACAAGCTTGATGGCTTGATAAACAAGTACAAAGCACATCTGGTAACACACGACTTCACACTGGATGCAGGTACATCTAATTTATATGACTGTCACACATCCAAATATTTCATACATTGTTAGTGTACTAAGTCAGTTTATGCAAGAGCCAAGAGCAATATATTAACTGGGAGCCTTACGAGTATTATCTTTTATTAAGAAGACTCCTGGTAAAGGACTTGTTTATAGAAAGAATAATCATCCGTACATTGAAGCTTACTCAAACTCTAACTATGTAGAAGATAAAAGAACTTAAAAGTCTACTTCTGAATATTACACTTATGTTAGAGGAAATTTAATTACATAGTGTAGTAAAAAGAAAAAGGTTGTTTTTAGATCCAATGCTAAATCCAAATATCGATATATGACACAGACTACTTGTGAGATGATGTGGCTTCGCTCTTTTTTGACAGATTTAGATTTCTATATTAATGTGTCCATGCCTATGTATTGTGACAATCAGGCTACTATCTACATTACTAACAATCAAACTTTCCATGAATGAACCAAACATATACAAGTGGATTATCATTATGTCCAAAATATAATAATGCAAGAGATTATCTCTACTCGTTATAGAAAGTCCTCTTACCAGTTTACAGGCATCTTCACTAAAGGACTAAGTATTGAGATATATGAATCTCTTTGTACCAAGCTAAACATGACAGATATATATGCTCCAGCTTGAGAGAGAGTATTGACTTTATTAGAATAATGTATTGGTTAGTGTAATAAAGCAATTGGATATCCAATTATATCTTACCCTATATAAATATTAAATATATTGATCCAATGGATATAGATCATTTTTCTCTCCCACTTTACACCCCGGATGTCAAAAATCCATCATATAACGACTAATTTACAAATGATCATGGGGTAATTGCTTCACTCATGAATAGTATGTAAAAGCAAATTACTCCTTGTATAATGATGCTCGGTCCAACAAAGGAAATATGCAATATATTGAAATACACCCATGGACATGAGAAAAATCTCTCCCAAGTAGCAAAGATTTATGAGCAAATCTTTACAGTGTAGCAAGAAGATCAAACTATTCATGAGTGGTATACCTAGTTTCAGATTTTGTTGGATGAGTTAGAGATTTATCAACCCTTTGTTGTTAATATTACTAAAATACAGGAATATCGTGAAGAACTTACAATGGCTAAATTCCTATTTTCCCTCAAACCAGAAATCACATCTCAGATCTGTGGTCAAATTCCTTGTGGTGACACTATACCTTCATTATCGACGACCCTCTCCTAAGCACTATGTAACTCAACTAGTGCTCCAATGTCATACATAGATTAGTCTGCCATATCCAACATTGGTTGTGGTGATGGCTATGGTCGAGGCCAAGGACATGATTCAAGGGGAAGACATAGTGTAAGTTGTGCCAACTACAAGTGTAAGTATTACGATTAGTCTGAAAAATGCTAAAACAAAATTGACAAGCTAGAGTGGGCTCAACATACTATTGCTTGTTCTGCTCCTTCACTAGACCTACAATTGCCACAGTAATATTAACCATCACACTAGAGGAATATAACCGATTAATTCAATCTTCTACAGCTTCAACTGCTACTCATGCCATTTCATCAAGTATGACAACACAATTTGCGTCCTCTAATGGAGACACGATTATGGATTCAGGTGTGTTACAACACATGTTTGGTACAAAATAGTTACTTTCTTCCCTATCACCTTTTGCTTTTATACCAACTGTGATCATTGCTCATGGAACTTGCTCCATTGTCTTTAGTCAAGGAGTGGTATCTCTCCAAGATAATTTAACCCTTTGAGATGTTCTTTATGTCCTGAACTTCCCTATTAACCTTTTATTTGTCAATAAGATTACAAAAACGCCTCAATACATCGTAACCTTTTCCCTTTCATATTTTTTTTTCAAAACCTGCAGATTGAGAGGCAGATTGGTTCGAATTTTAAAAAGGATGGTCTGTATCATCTCGAGAGCAAAGGTCATACAACTAACTCTACTTATACGTCTATATCAACTAAGCAACTTTACTTATGACAATGTCGCTTGGGACATCCCTTCATAGATCGACTAAAGAGTGTTTTACCTATTTCATCATCTTGTCATCATTTTCTTTGTGAGTCGTGTAACCTTGGTAAACATATAAGGTCCTCTAATCCATCTCGACAGTAAAAATAATATAGTGTTCATCTAGAATTTGTTCATTAAGATGTTGGGGCGTCGTATCACGTTGTGCCTATATCTAGGTTTCATTATTTTGTTGTTTTTGTTGATGACTTCTCTCGAATGACATGGATCTATATCATCAAAGATAGAACACAAGTTTTGATGTTATAAAGATCCTTTTTGATGAAATTAAAACACAATTTTTTGAGTCAATGCACTTTTTCCGTAGTGAGAATGTCCTTGAATGTGCAATATGATGTTACTCTACTTTGTGAATCTCAAGATGTTATCCACTAGCTTCCAGTCCTCGAACATCTCAATAGAATGGTGTTGTTAAACGTAAACTTCATCATCTGCTGAATGTGACCCAAACTCTCATGACGCATATTAAAGTACCAAAATCTTTATGGGTTGATGTAGTACTCATTGCATGTCATCTTGTCAATAGAATATCTTCCTCTATTCATGGTTATGTATCTCATTCTCTTCTATTCCCTTAGAAACCGTTATTTCCTTTTCCTCTCAGAGTTTTTAGCTATTTGTGCTTTACCCAAAACACTCATCATAATCTCAACACTCTCACCACACTCCATTCGAAGTATGTTTGTTGAGTATTCTCACACCCAAAAAGGATATCATTGCTTTTATCCAATGAGTCAAAAATATTAAGTCTTTGTGGATGTCACATTCTTTGAGGACACTACATTTTCTACCGTATCTACTACTGCTTTATCAGTTCCTTTGCCCATGGTTCCTTCTTTTGTTGAACAGGTTGGCATGTCCTCCTCAATTGTTCCTCTTAAGTCCTAACAAACTACCACAGGTTTACACTAAGTGAAGGCAATGTACGTAGGCTACCCTTGAAGGTACCGACCATTTATCCTCAATTGCAGGTCTAAATACTACCTCTTCTTCTATTATTGCTTTTGATCTTGATATTCCCAATGCTCATAACAAGGGTATTCACTCTACTACTAATTCTTTGTCTTACTTTGTTTCTTGTTATAAACTTTACCTTATGTACCAGACGTTTGCTCTGTCGTTGTCTTCTGTTTCTATGCCCAGGAATCACCAAGAGGCGATTTATGTATCTAAATGCAAACAAGTAATGGATAATCTTACAATCTTGTGGGATGTAGGACCTTATTGTTGCACCTTATGATGAAAGTTATCGATAGGTATTTACTATCAAGTACACGGTACTATTTTCGTCTTATTGCTCATGAGTTTACATAGACTATGGGATTAATTACTTTGAGACCTTCTCTCCAGTTACTCGTCTCAACTTCATTATAACTCTATTTCTCTGGTAGTAAGTCAAAAATGGCCTCTGCAACAATTAGATATAAAAAATACTTTTCTTTGTAGTAACTTGAAAGAATAGGTGTATATAAAGCAACTTCTAAGATATGTTACTCAAAAAAAGATTCAAACTTGCAAAATTGAAGAAGACCATATATGATCCTAAGCAGAGCTCACAGACATGATTCATAAAATTTAACAAAGTCATTCAGTTCAAGATGTGCAATGCATATCACTCAATATTTGTGAAACAGACACTCAAGGGTTGTGTGATTCTAGTTGTTTATGTGAATGATATCCTACTGACTAGAACAGACAGTGCAGGAATTGAAAAGAGTTGAACATTCTTAAAGAAGCATTTTGTCACCAAAAACTTGGATCATCCTTAAAATTTCTTAGGAATTGAGATTACCCATACAAAAGACAAAATAGCGTTGCCCCAGAAGATATATGTACTTGATTTGCAACAAAAAATAGGAATGTTAGGCTACAAACTAGAAAATACTCCCAAGATTTCTAATCTTGACCTCTAAGATGAATCATCTAAATTATTTGAAGACACTAGAAGGTACAAGCAAATGGTTGGAACGCTGATATATGATATATCTCACTGTAACACATCTCACTATGACATGACCAAATATCACCTTTACAGTTGAGTTAATCAACTAATTTATGCATAAACCCAAATGGGTTTGGAGAGCTTCTTTGCACATATTGTTTTACTTGAAAAGTACTCCAAGTAAAGCCTAACTCTATAGGTGTCATGAGTATACTAAAGCAGTTAGATACTCACATTTAGATATACTAGGGATATATGAGATAGGAAGTCCACCTCATGCTATCATACTTTCATAAGAGACAATCTAGTCTTATGAATAAGTAAGAAGCACAATGTAGTATTCCAGTCTAGTGCAGAAGCTGAGTATAGAATATAACTCATACTACTCGATGAGAATACGTGGACAAATATTGGATTCCCTTTAAATGAACCCATGTCTATGCACTACGACAATCAAATTGTTATTTATATAACCAACAATCAAGTATTTAATGAGAGGACCAACTATATCAAGGTGAATTGACACATTGTAAGAATAGCCACCTTGATCTGGCTGATTGTGTTGGCACACCATGTAAAAGAAGGATGAGTTAATGCCACCCACCTGCAGCCACACCTCCATAAAGTGTTACCCCATTCAATTTGTGACATCTTGGTTTATATTGTATTTATATATGTACTAATGTGCAATAATGTAAAGTTACGTAAGTTTGCTTAATTATTCATAAGAATAGTGTTATTGTGTAAATTTCTCGATGTACATCACGAATTTAATATTATTTTCATGTTATATGCATGTATGACATTTCTTATTACGTAAGTATGTTGGATGCTATAGGAGGTCATAGGTTACCTTATTTAGCTTTTTAGATAGTTAACATGTAGTAAATATTGGAAGTGAAATTTTCAAAAAGGTACTCAATTATCCTAAATTCTTCACTTAAACAAAATAAAAATAGGACAGTTTGGGGCTTTCATTAAAAAGTCTGGTCCATTGGGGTGGAGTGTTCTTTTAAAATAATAGATATGCAAATAAGGTTGAGATGTGAACAAAAACACACACAAAATCGCAGCCACCTCCTTTCCCCCACATGTAGCATATCAGCTCTATCCAAGACAAGATAGCGATTGAGAATCAAAATTTCAGACTTGACTGAAAAACATAGATATAAGGAAAAGTATCTTTAAAAAAAAAAAACTTTCTTCTTACTCTGTGCACAAGTTTTGATAACATATCTAAGCTAGACAATACTTTTTTCCCTTGCAAAAGTTGAGCCCTACATCAAAAGAAACCCAGGTCATGTTCAATAAACACAAATAAAGTGAATAAACAGAAGGTAGTAATATGTTCTAGTCTAAATAAACTAGCATGCACTTCCCTCTAGCTATTACAATTTTACAGCATTATACACACCATTATGACATTAGTTGAAGAATTTGGGTTTCAACTAGGACTAGAAGCATTAGCAATTACCATTAGTTAAAAAATGAAATATGCAGAAATTAAAACAAACCCTTTTACATACTTTATACAGATAGAAAAGGCAAAGCAGGAAGCTGTGCATATTTAGACGACATTAGTTGATGAATTTGGGCTTTGACGAGGACTAGAAGTATTAGCAATTACCATTTGTTGCAAAATCAAACATGCAGATATTAAAACAAACCTTTTTACATACTTCAAACAGATAGAAAAGGTAAAGCAAGAAGTTGTGCATATGTACACAAACGAAAAAGATGAGTAGGATGAGCAATATGACCACGAGAGAGATAGATCGCATAGAGAGTTCAATGGCCTGCAACAAGGAAGTTTGTTTGTGGCCGAATATGAGACTACTTTCGCTCGTGTGAACTGATTTGCTCAGACCTTCAACTCGAAAGAGTGCAATGCCAAGAGATTTCTAGAGGACCTGTAGCCAGAATTAAAGATGAAGGTCATGGCTTACGAGTGCCAAACATTACATAAGGTGTTGCAGATCGCATCTCACTTTGAACATGAGTACAAGAAGTACAAGGAGAATCATCCAAAAGGAAAGGCTAGGATGTCGTCTACATCTCGAATCTCTATCTTCGGTGTAACAAGCTCTGATAATTTTGAGAGCTTAGGAAAGAAGACGAAGGAGCACGCTAACACCATTGACAATGGAAGACAACCATCAGAGTTATATTATGTATTAGAATCTTATAAGTAAGACAGGTTCTTGGATATCCATTTATCTTAAAGTACCTAATAAACCCTATTTATATGTACTCTCATGCTAATTAGTGTATAACAACATTCATTCTCACTTTCCAACATGGTAGCAGAACATCAGAAGAAAACCTAGAACCTAACATTAACCCTACCACACCTACCATCGACAGTCCTTGTATAGCACTCTACCACCCACACCAGTCCCAGTCGGCACCGCCACCACCAGACTCCCACCACCACTGTCGACAAGGCTAGTAACTCTTGTTGCCGTCAGATCCCTATCTAACAACTTCTCCTCATCTCACTACCTCCTCCCACCTCTTTTCCCCTCCTCTTAGCCACCGATGATGCCTACTATTGCCCCTAAACTGTTGGTCGACTGCTATCACCTTTTGCTTCCCCCCAAAACTCATTGAACAGCAATATTGATAGTCACGTTGCTATTCAAATCCATGTCCTAAACTATCCTAAACTCATTTGATGTTATTGCTGTATAGGCCTGTCAAGTCCATACGTGTTGGAGCAACAGTCCAACTACCCCATTGGTCAACCAGTAGGTTTTTTTGTACCAACATCATATCTTGTTTGTGGTGTCCTCTTCCTGGCATTACCAACTACGAGTCATTAATGAAGAATCTTAATGGAACCTTTAAAAAACTTGATAATAAGAACTATCTTCTCTGAGTGTAGAGTTTTAAGACCTTCAATGCAGCCCATCAAAAGTTAAAACACCTGACTGAATCTCCATCCGACAACAAGAACAATACATATGGTAATTGATATGCCGATGACGCAACCATCATTTCATAATTGATCAACAACATGGAACCCACAGTTACACGTGGAGTTATAATGTTATACCTGATAAAGAAGATTTGAGATATGCTGCAACTCACATGTGACCATGACAAGCACAACTCGAGAGTCTTCGAGGTGTATGAACAACTGCTCACAATACGCCAAGGCAATCGTGCAGTTCAAGAACATTTCATAATCCTCCATGCATTACTAAATGAACTTGTTATATACCAGTCCCTGACCACCGACAACAGCAAGATGAGACAATCTTGCATGGAGCTAGTTGTTGCGTGAGGTCTAACTTATCCAATCTGAACCTAAACCTCCACTCCCAGATCAAGAGACAGATTTTAAACGTCGATAGTGTCTTAGATTTACAAACTACCATTGCTAATGTTTTACGAATCTCCACAACCACACCTGCCCTAGTGTCAGATCAATCAATCATGGCAACCACATGTGGTCGTGGATGTAATACCTCTAGAATAGGCGATCGTGGAGGGTATGCAGACAGCAGAGACCGACCTCATTGCCGACATTGTAGACAGATCAGACATCATGTAAACAAGTGTCATGATAACATTGATCGACCACCAATGGCACATGTCACTACAGAGACTTCACTCACTACGTCAACTAACGCTAAGTACACTATAATTGTCTCCTAGGCAGATTACGAGTGGCTTTTACAGTTATAGACCACTAAATCAACAGCCACAATATCTCATGCTACTTCCTTAGGTATTAACGCCTTCTTAGTCTTCAGGGATAACTCCTAGATCATTGCCTCAAATGCATCCTCCAATATGTCAGTACAAAAGATCTCCTTGTCCAATTATCCTAACTTTCTTCCATTCAGTTGCCATCGCTAATAGTTGTTTTAATCATGTTTCTAGAGAAAAGATTGTGCAGGCCACTTCCCAGTCTAAATTAAAACATCTCCTACATATACTATTAATCTCCTCCTTATTAATGTCATTACGAACCAATTACTTTGTTATGTGACATTTTTTCCATTTTACAGCATTTTTCAGGATTTGCAGAAGTAAAAGAGGATTAATTTAGACCATGAGAGAGGACATAACATATATCTACTGATTCATGACGACATACCATAAGGATTGCCATTTGTAGAGACCACTTCTGAACAATCTATTCGGTGACACTATCAACTAGGTCATCCCTCTTACTAGAAGTTGTAGTAAACTTTACCTTAATTTTCTGTGTCCACGTTTGATTGTAAGTCATATCAATTAAGTAAACACCATTATACTACTTTTAGGCATCTGTGCCTTGTGTCAAGCCAAAGTTTATTTGAGTTAATACATTGTGATATCTTAATCCAACTAGAGTCTAATCAATGTCAAGTTATCATTATTAAATTGTTTTTGTTTATGTTTTTTCACATGTATCTTGAATTTATTTGCTTAAAGATCGTAGTCATATCATTGATGTACTTAAAATTTTTATCAATGAAATAAAAAATTAATTTGTTGTTACTCCCAAATGTTTACGTATACACAATGCACCAATCTAGCATCAAGTCTTATTATGCCTCCTTAGAAATTATACATCAAACCACTTATCCCTACAGGTCTCAACAAAATGATATTGCAGAGCGTAAACACAGAGATATCTTAGATGTCACATACGCCATTACGTTGTAAATACTTGTGGTTTGTTATTGTCCTTACAGCTTCCCATCAAACAAATAGAATGCCCTCAACCCCTTTAGGAGGTAAGGTTCTTCATCGACGTCTTCAACAAGATGTTAAACTTTTTCCTTTATCTCTTAGATTATATTATTGAGTATGTTGCTTTTATCCAGGATCTCTCCCTTGACTTGACAAGTTGTCTCTTAAGGCAATCAAGTATGCTTGTGTTACTCTAAGACTCAACATAGTTATAGGCGTTTTCATCCTTCCACCAAACAATATTTTGTCTCAGTCAATGTCACCTTTTTTAAGAATCAATCGTATTTTAATGGTACTATATCTAAAGTTGAGTGTCTCCCGTTACTGGTTATAGTTGAGCAGTTTGTCACAAGTGGAAATGACTCTTCCGTTGTGGACAAGGAGATGTCACATCCGTTGCAGATATATTGTTGCTATCAATAGATACACCTGCCTCCTCCGACAAAGCTATCCCCCTCCGTAGATGTAAATCATCCTCCCATCGGTTTCAACCTTCCAATTGCACTACGAAAGGATACACGCTTTTGCAATGTTCATCTTATTTCCAATTTTGTTTCATATGACTCTCTTCACTTATCCTTTCGTTGTTTCACCTTATCCATCTCTTCTAGGTTTGTTCCCAATAACTGTCACAAGACCTTCCTAATCCTTCATTAAAAAGCAACCATAGATGAAGAAATAACAGCATTGACGTCTCATGGCACTTCAAAGTTGATGACCCACCCTATCGAAGCAACCATAGTCACCTACACATGAGTTTACACTGTAAAGCAGAAGGCAGATAAGATAGTCGACAGATGACTTACTCTAGAATTCTATGTTGGAGACTTCATTTTCTTGAAGGTATCACCAACTAATGAAGTAATGAGATTTAAGAAGCAAAAAAAATTGACTCCTTACTATATTAAGTCATACAAAATCTCCAAAAGGATTGATGAGATTGCCTACAAGTCAGAGTTACCTCCAAATCTATCAGAGGTGTATAGTGTATTCTACGTCTCTATGTTGAGGAAGTGCTCAAGTGACACTGATTCAGCAGGAAGAGTTGTATGGAGAATGCCATATAAATCCCTTATAGAAAGGAGGAACAAAGTGGTACCGTTTGTTTTAGTTTAGTAACAGCAACATAGCTAAAAGGAAGCCACTTGGGAACAAAAGATAGACATCTGTTCACAGCACCCCTACCTATTCACTGAAAGATGTAATATCAAAGGTGAAATTCTTTTAAAAGGGTAGGATATAATATCTGTGATCTTTGTTGCACTTCCAACGTTGTGCTTCTGATTGATGCATGTTTTTGGCACGTCTAACTAACACATATTGGGGGTATGTGTTACCAATGCGTGTTGTTGGCACCTAATAATGGCGTGTTTAGCAAGTCAAAGTGCTATAAGTGGTGAATTTTGGTTTGGGAATTGGATATCCTACTTGATTTTGTTTTAGTGATTGTATTGTATCGAAAGGAGCAAGCCCTATTATGTGGATTAATCTTTCGATTACCATTAATGTTATCTTATTGGTAATCGAAGTGTGTTTTCTGGATATTTTCTCTCATTGGATTCCCTCTTTGGTGAATTATATCCATGATCCTATTTTGCATGTTGCGCATGTGATTCCCTTTTTAAGTGTTGTGCTCTATAACCACGTAAAACCTGAGGTGGTCGAAGATTGCCATGCTATAGTACCACTCTGTGGTGACACTGTTCATGAACAGTGTCGGCCTGTGTTGCCTTTAAATAAAGGCATAAGGAAGGCTTTTAAGCAACACCGTAGTTACAAGAGGGATTAAAGGAGAGATTGAAAGGGAGATCGAGAGAGTTTAGGAATGAGTTCAAATAAGGAGGAGGTTGCTACTACTATTGAGCCATCATCTCCGGTCACCATTCGTCGTTGGTGTCGCTGCTTGCTAGGGTTGCAATTGTTGCATGCCACCGTTGTTGAGGTGTTGTTGCAATGCCACCATCATTGTTCGAATCGTGAAGGCAAAGCTCCGATGGGGAGGTCACTAGTACCATTGAGTTCCCTTTTTCGAAATCCAAAAGGTACAGACCCTATTTTAGGATTCTCCTTGTTTATTAAATTGTATGATTATGTGAATTATGTGGTATTGCTTGGGATTCCATGTGGAATCCAATTGTGGCAACCGAAGATGCTGCATGTTGGGTTCTTTATGCAAGAACCTATTTTTATGGATTTTGTGGTTTGGTTTGCATAAGAGATTTAATGCATGAATTATGGTTTAATTCAAGATTTCCTGCGGTTTTTTAGTTTCTATCATGATGCTTGTGGATTTGTAGGTTTTGGATGTTGGGTTTTAGGGCAAATAGAGCCCTCTAAGTTTGTTAGGCAAAGCAATAGCTCTGCAGGCATGGATCAATTGCGTCTCTCACCAGCATAGTTTAGTCATACAGTTATGCTATGGCCAAGACAACGAAACGTTTTGACTTGTGTTTTATTGTGTTTTAAGTTGGTTTTTGAAAAAAAATTCCATCGATTTTCCAAAAAGGATTTAGAAAGAAATGCATTAGTTTTGAAAAGGATTTGGAAAAGAATTTCCAAGATTTTTAATGGAAACCAAGAGGCCAAAGTTAAAGGCTTGTGACGAAGAAGCTGAAAACGAGGTCTTAGACCAAGAAACTGAAGGATCATGTCGACGAACCAAAGATGAATGATATCTTTCAATGGTCGTACGTAACATACTAAACTAAGGTCCAAGAGTTGTACTAATGGGACCAATAGGCCGAAGGATCATGTCGACAGACAAAGAATGATTAACATCTCTAAATGATTGTGAGTAAGATACTAAGCTAAAATCTAGAGAGTTGTACCTATAAGACTAGGAAGTGAAAAAGTCCTGTGATGATCAAATGTAACAATCCTAAAGATGTCGAAAAAGTAGACCCTCTATATGTGTTCTATATAGATAGATTAGGTTCTCAAAGTACGAACCCAGAATAGAAAAACTCCTACGTAAGATGGCTCGTCTATGACAGTGTAATGCATGTTGACGACTACTTGTAGCTTGTGCCGATTAATTGACGTCGAGCAACACGACAAATTTTAATTTATGGTTTGGGTGATTTTATGGATATGGTAGACTTTATTTGACATAGAGTGATGATTTCAAATATACACGTTTTAAAAAGATTTCAAATCTACATGTAGGTTTGGTTTGGAAAACAGGAAGGTTTGTAAAAATACATATTTAAAAGTTTTATGCTTATTTGGCAATAATATATTGTAGTATTTGGTTTTACAAGATTTTAATTCTGATGCCTTTGGGAGCAGATTATTTAACAGCTCCTGTTTACGGATTAATTGTTTTTAGTAGAGATGATACAAGTGCATTGAGTGACTACTAGACATCACTTATGCGTGTTTTAATGTTTCCTTGTAGGTACCGATACTAGAGTAGCAATCCAGTCTAATACATATAGAAAGAGTCACGTAGCTGCACACTACTGGTCTTTAGTAAAGTTTAGTGGTTATCTAGTTTAATTATTGATTTAAATTTTTTTGCATTTAATTATTGAGTTCTTTATTTTAAAATAACTTTAGTCGTGCTTTGGAATTTTTACAGTAGCAATGGGGATCGTGACAATTTTACGATCTTATAAGTGAAAAGAGCGATTTAAACATGATGAAATGGCATACAAGTTGTAAAATACACTAAGGAATACCTCGATTCCATATACAAAGTGTAACTGACGTAAATACAAAATACAAAGAGTGAATAATGTGAATGAAATTCTAGAGGATCAAACCGACCCATGATTACAAAGTTAATAGCATACAAGATCTACTCGATCAACCTAGCATGTACAAACCCATCATACTATTATAAACTCCTTAAAATGCCATTGTTTCTTTAAATCCACCTATTCTGCAAAATCCCAAAGGAAGGATTTGCCATGATTGTAGATGAACCACAAATCCAATATAAGTGTATCGGCAGGGTCAATCTTGTGATTTTAAAAATCCAAACTAATGACTTGGTGGGCCCTTAGTTTTGTTAACTGAGTCAAAGCCTATCGAAAAATATATGATCTCACTTAAATTAAAAACTTTAACATTTTACGACCCCTCTAAATAATACATATGAAACCTAGATCATGGTAAACTCGGTGACAATGTCAAAAGTAAGCAAACAACCATGAGATGTCAACAGCAATGTGAAAACTTTGTGGTAGGAATTCATTGTTAAGTTGCAAAATTGTCATAGAAAGAAAACATAACAGCAAAACAACATCAAGTTGTCCCAATGTTCCATCAAATATTCCCCTGAGATATTCGAAATACGCCAATGAAATGTCACCAACAACAGATAATGCCCAAGGCGGCCCAATTTTTGTTGCGTGATGATGTAGTGAAACAAACAAAAAAAAATGCAAGAACAAAATTTACTTGCCGATATTCACTTGATCAACTTCAGATGTGATCCGAGTTTGGCTAAATTGACCATGTCTTTCTAACAAATGCGTGCAAGGATCTGAGGTCGTTAACTAAAGTTCATTGCCTGACCAGGGTCACCTCAAATCATATGCTGCTGTTGTTGTCCATGACAGATGAGATTGATTAGGGCCCACATATATGGCTGGACCTTACTGTTTGTTAAGAGGATGGTGGACAAGAGCAGGAAACATTGGTTGTACGAACTTCAGGAGGGACTAACGATTGACCAAGAGACTATGCACAAAACTAAAATGGGTCAAGGAAAGAATCAAGAAGCACAAGATGATGTGGGCCATGTCAGATAAATGACCAGGACATGTATATCTGGTACATTTGCCGTGCAAGATCTTCAAGGATACTAAAAGCCATTGTTTAAGGGAAGAAGCTATGCTTTGAAATAAGCATTCATTCTACAATATCTGTACGACTATCGGCAATCATTTTTCAAGGTTATTTAGGAAACTAGTTGTACATGTATATTAGTAATAGTTATATAAATTAAGGATTTTGTCATGTAATATTTTATATGATTGTGACATTCAAACTGAAAAAAGGAATATATAAAAGAGGCAAGGGCATCCACCATGGCCTATGGGAACACCTTGATTTTCTACTGGAAGAAGGATTCTACTACTATCTTGTTCTATAATTTTCTTCTCCTATTCATCTTAAGGTCTGGTTTGTTTTTGAGAGGTCAGGTCAGGACAGATACTCAAAGTGAAGGTTGGCGAACTTGACACCAAAGAAGAAATTTCGGGAGCTTGGACAGATGACGATTGTCTTGCTAGGGAAAGTCTGAAAATCGAACCACGAAAGAGGAACTAGCATGGGAACAACAATTAAGAGCCTAGTGGCTCAAGGCTGGAGAATGGAACAACAAATTCTTCCACAAGGTTGCTAATGGAAGAAGACAGATCAGTTCATTGGACCCAATCATAATTGAGGGTGTCATTAAAACTGAAAAATGGAAATCAAGGGCAGAATTGAAATTTTCTTCAGAGACCATCTCAAAGCCAAGTCACAACTAAATATCAACCTCAATGGTATGGGTCTCAGGAGAAAACTCCTTGGCAGATACAACTGATTTGGAAAAGGAGTTCTACAAGGCGGAACTCAAAAGGGCGATCTTCATGATGACTGGGAACCAGGCATCAGGGCCCAAGGGCTATCCTATCCTGGTCTTCAAAAAAAATTGGAATGTGCTTCGAGATGATGGTATTGCAATAATTAAGGCATTCCACTAAGGAGGGGCGTTTGGCCTTGCAAACTCTACTTTTATAAAACTGGTTGCTATAAAATAAGGGCCTATTGAGAATGAAGACTTTCAGCCTATTAGCTTGTCCAATGGCATGTGTAAAATGTGGCAAAATGCCTAGTAGAAAGATTGAAGCCCCTCATGTGAAAACCAATTGATGTCTTTTAATTGCATTTGTTCACAGACAGCAAAACCTAGATGTTTTTTTGGTGGCACACAAATACATCAAATCAAGAACGAGACAAGGCTCCCCTAGCTTGGTTTCGAAATTGGATTTTTTTTTTTTTTGAATGCTCAAAAAGAAGAATTTTATTGAAAACAGAAAGGCAAGACACACAAAAGGCTTTATCAAGCAGATCAGGGCAGGAAAAAGAACAAAAGACTAAAAAGAGGAAAACCAATCCAAAACAACGAAAAACAACAACCAAACAGAACAGGAACTCCTAATATCAGATTACGAAAAGGATATCCAGCCAGGCCGCCACCACTGCATCAGCATCAACCCTGCCTTCCTTGGAAGACGCAAGTGACAAATCACCACTTTCCACTTATGCTGGCCAGAAAGGACTCCATGGAAAATCCTCCTGTTTCTCTCTAGCCAATGACCCCACCAAATAGACTTGGTATGAGTATTTGGTACAAAGTTCAAAAGATAACTTATCAAAGGACATACAAACAATGTTTTCAAGAACAGAAAATGGCTTCTATACGAATTGAATTTTTAAACTTTTTTTGAAAAAACAGGGGTTTAAACGGACGTTTAATTAAAAAACAGTCTAAAATAATAAAAATAAAAATCAATGAATAACATGCAAGCAACCAACAATATTCATCAAAAAATCTCAATGAACAAAATTATCGTACAAATACATGTAATTTAATTCAAAATACATAATTTAGACATATGTAATTATCATTCAACCGCAAGTATATAATTACCATTCAACCACAAGTAATTTAATCTAAAACTATAATTAAATAAGTAACAAACATAAGTAAGCAACCAAACACCTAGATTATCAAATTATGTTATTGATAAAAAGTCAACATCATATTTTTTTAAAAATGGCAGTTTTTTAGAAAAAAAAATGGGTTAAAATGACTCTTGTTTGAGTAAAAAACGGCCATTTAAACGAACCACATCCATTTAAAGACCATATAACTGCTATAGACACCTTGATTTTACGATAACGCGTCGACAGAGTCGTCCAAAACTGTCCAATCCAACTACGACGAGGCTTCATCCAACACCGCACACCTACTCCAAAAGTCATCCACACGACCTAACACCCAAACACCTCTTGGCCCAAACAATCAAGCTCCAGCCAAAGATCAATAACCCTATGATAGTTCAGGTGCGCATTCCAAGCATGTCTGCAGGGCATAGATTTCCTGCATGGTTATTCAACACAGACTACCTACGTGGTTATCCAGCACGATGTTCAGTTTCTGTTGTAGAAAGGCAAACTAGACCAATCACTTAGGGACGTGAATTTCAAGGAAAATCATTAGCTCTTACGGATCTAAGATTGTTGCTTGACATGTTTGGACCATTATATCCCTTTTCATGTATACAAAACCCAACCCCATCCTCTAAAACCAAATCCCAGTCCTTTATCTCACACCCAAGCCAATCCAATAGCCATTACATAACAGCAACACCTATAAAACACCCCCACCATCATCCATGACTGGGGATCAACAACCTAAACTCTAACACTCACACTCCGAGCCTTGGTCTACTAGTCCGAGCAGCCATCCTCTCCCCTTCAACTTGCCTACGTCCCATGTGAGGGAGAGAGAGAGAGAGAGAGAGAGAGAGAGAGAGAGGGGGATTCCTTGTAAGAGTAGGAAGAGAATACTGTTAAGTGAGAGAGTTAGCCATCGTCGCACCCCTCCACCACAATTCTCCCACTCTGCCTCACATCCCACCTCCATGGCTACCCAAGAAGAAGCGACTGCATCCAAGATGATCTCCAACACGAAGCATTGTCGTGAGCACTCAAAGGGAAACGATTGAAGGTTCATGAGCAATGTAAGCCCTCCTACTTGACAATACCTTCGTTCTCCCCAAGAATGTTCTTAGTGTTGCTTCTCGATTGTTTTCGGGTGGTTTCCCTTAGTTTCACTTGCAACAATTCATGGGTTTTGTTTGTTCTCCGACATATGGTTTGTTCACTGTTATGCATCCATGGTCATTAGTTTTCCCTTCATCCCTATCACCTTTAGAGCATGCCTAGAACAGTTCATGCCTTTGGACTCCCCTAGTCCGACCATCCACGAGAAGCCTAGAGGCAATACCCATGCACGTTGTCATAGAGAATGTCGAGCCAATCAATTTGCATTTGGTTTGATTCAATTTTCAATTATGCTTCATTCCATGATTGTCTCCCTTGATTTTATTACCTTATTCCTCCCTGAGCCTTGTTTCAAGGTTTTGTTAGCATGTGCAATGACAAACGACCTTCAAAGCCACAACAAATTTTCTGGACATGTTGGGTGGGCGCAGATTCATAGTGTGGATATCCAACACGAATAACTCATGCAAAGCTCCAACGTGACCCCTCACCCGTCTCCTGCAGTCATAGTGGAGTACCGTTAGTGCTAACAGATTACACTAACCTTGGCTTTCTGTGGTTAGATTTCTATCTGTGCATTTACACATGTTTACATGGCATCTCGCATTTATTTGACATCCACCTTTCTTGTTTTCCATGTTCCTTTCGCCACACACACAAATGATTCAAGTAAAGAGACCGACGTTGTCGTACGTATGGTGATACTTAACACCTTCCCCATACGTAATAAGAGTTCTTACCTTTTGTCTGTCTACGAGGACCTTATGTGCTTCATCCATTGACATTGGAGTCTCGCATTTTGTTTCTTTATTTCTCAATTATTTGTGTACATTTTTCCTCATCTCTCGCTTTAAGTAGGCTAAGCATCGACTCCTTTGTCCTTTTCTTTTTCTTGCACTTGGTGTTTCAAGTTGAGACTCTTCTCGAAGACACTACCCCTTCTATGGCCTCCTAGCATGCACGGTTCGTCCAGCATGCCCTCCGATTTCCCCTACCACCTTGGCCAATTCTGTAAAACAAAACAATGTCATGTAAAAATCGTTTAAACGGTCATTTTTTTCCCATTTTTTGGCAAACTGCATACAAGGAAGAAAAGGAAAACATGGATACGAATAGATGTAGACAAGGCACAATACACATATGGATTTGCCAATTCACTAAATTTCTAAAAACTAGGATACCATATGGGTATGGCATTAAATATTTCTTTTTACATGTACCATTTTTTTAAAGCAGTAAACATGAATTTCATTAAAACAAAACGGCCAAAGAATACAAAAACAAGATCTATCTAGAGGATAGAAAACCAAGAAAAAATGACCAAACTAGTTCCAACACGGAACCAAATAAACAAGAACTAAAAACAAACAAAAGAAAAGATGAACAAGTCCCTAAACTCCTCACAAAGCGACTAACACCTCTAGCCAAGAGGCAATCACCCCATCTATCATCACATCACGATCCGAAGTCGAGGCTGACCAATCAATAACCAAGCCAAAAACTCTTGACTTCCAATCTTGATGATTCATACGAATTCCGTAAAACAATCTATTATTTCTATCTAACCAATACGTCCACCAAATTGCATGTGGAAGTATGAACCATACCAATTGTTTCCTCCTACTAAACCTTCCTTTGGATTTCCACACTTCCCAAAAACCTTTGATATTACAACATCATCAATGTGCATATTGAGAATAGTGGACCACCATCTGTAGCTATCTGAGCATTTAAAGAAAAGACGCCACCAATATTCAACAGAAGATTGACAAAAGCAGCACCTGTTGAACAAATATACATGTCTTCGTAAAGCTCAAAGCTCATTCCGTAACAATTCCATCATGAAGTAAACACCAAGTGAAAAACTAAACCTTGGAAGGCACCCTATGATTCCATATCAATCTACAACAATCCAGTCTAACACCCCCATCATTGAGTACCTGACTAATAGGAAAACGACCATTACTAGACGACATCCACTGAAAAGAATTAGAGTTAGAGGTTAATAAGGAGACACCATAGGACAAATCCCTTCCGTAATTGATCAAATCATTCAATTCACTATCATGTAAATCCCTTCTTATTTGAGCATTCCAAACAATCCCTATCTCAAAACGCTCATAACACTCAATAATCCTCACAAAAGGCAAAGCAACACAAAAGAGATCTAAAAAGGACAAACATAGTGTTGAATCTCCAACTACCTATCTACCTAAAACCTAAGCCAATCCCCTTTACCTATTATTCTCCTTAACCCCACACATCATAACCATCTTTGCCTCCAACACCCTTTTCCATATTCCTCCCACATTATTGACATGATTGTTCTCAAATAAGAAAAAACTACCCTTATACCATTTATGAATCACCACTTTCTGCCACAGAGAGAATCCATCATCACCACCCTCTTGGAGCCACCACGACCATTTTCCGAGAAGAGCTAGATTAAAAGTTTGAAAATCTCAAAGACCAGGCCCACCTTTTTTAGGCCTACACGACTTGCTCCAAGCTATCATGTCCGATAATGTAAATGGGTTATATTGGTATCTCACTGTAAATGGATCTTAGGATCCATATATCTTATAAGCCTATATATATATATATATATATATATATATCTTGTGCTCCATTTTCAAATATAGATAACTCATTCTCCTTCTCTTGTATCATGAGCTAGATTGTCTTGAGCAATAAAAGAGATGAAAGACCACCACCCACTGCAACCCAACCTGCCACCCCATCATCGTCCACTTGCCATTTAACAGGCCCCGCTATCAGAAGCCCAGACAATCTTCCTGCAACCATCCAGAGCCTCCTACCCGTGGCTTCCATCGGGAAGCCACTGCTGTCGACGCATGGTAGTCTAGGCCACATAGCCTCCTAACCGCCAACAACTTCCCAACCATGTGCCAGGTCAATACTACTCACCTCCCTCGCTAAGCCTTAGTCATCTTCTTTTCGTTCGTTCGTGACTTTAGAAACGTGATATCGATTTAGAGGTGATCTAGGTCTATTTTACCGTAAAAATCACCTTTCTTCCCCAGATTTTGTTGGATCTCTCTCCAAACATTGATTGCATCCCTATTCGTGTGTTAGAGCATTGCCTTCCTTTTTTTGGTAGGACGCACCTTGTTATTCTCCATATGACCTCATGTTGAGGTATTGGTGACGTGTACTCACTACATGTTCTATGATTTGCCATCGTGTGTTTGTAGCCTAGTATTGTGCTTCCCATTCTACTCGTGGAATGTGCCTTCATCATGACGCACTCCGAGACTACTACTGGCTCCTCTTTTACTCCTTCCCACGCGTCGGGGAATCTTGAGACGTCCAAGTTAATCAATCCCAACTTTGCTTATTGGAGTGTCTCTTTCACCTTCTTGGTTAAATCCCAACAAAGGAAGCGTCACCTTACTAATGATCCATCAGTGTCTACTGATCCCTCCTATGCAAATTAAAAGGCAAACAACGCTTTAGATCGTACATGGCTAGCGAACAATCTTTCTAAAGAATGTATTCCTAAGAGTGTATTCCTGTTATCCACCATGATGAAACAATAAAGGCAACTTGGCATCATTTGGTATTTGTTTACTCTCAAGGCGTCAAAACTTCCAAGAGTTATTCACTATGTAACGATCTGCACAGGATGTTACTCCCAAGGCTGCGTATAGGGAGATTCAGTCTTTGGGTGTGGAGTAACTCCAACATTGTTCTTTTTCTACTAATATTACCACCCAACAGACTTTCTAAGAGTTGTTGGAGGTGTGTTACCTCTTAAGGTTACCTGCTACATATAATACAACTCACCAACAAATTTTAGGCTAGTCCATCCTTCCGACCTTGGCCTCCACAACGACTCGTGTTTTTACTGTGACACATCTATTAGGTCGCTCTGCTCCGGTTATTGCTCCACCTCCT
The DNA here is from genome assembly GCA_024699735.1 of Posidonia australis. NCBI lineage: Eukaryota > Viridiplantae > Streptophyta > Magnoliopsida > Alismatales > Posidoniaceae > Posidonia > Posidonia australis. Next base: position 25,970 of record JAMKQA010039712.1, on the reverse strand, counting down.
AATACCTTCGCCATGCTACTAGACGTGATTTAAGAGGACATAATCGTAGAGGTCATTTGAGGAGACATAGTAACCGTCGCCCCACTTGCACTTATTGTGGCAAGAATGGCCATCCAATCGATCGTTATTATGCCAAGTTTCCTCATCTTCGCCCTCAGACTCCTATTGAAGCTACTAAACCAATAATTAAATCTGATATTCAACCTCAAACTTCTACTTTCTCTGCTGACATGGGTCATTTTCTAACTATTGCTGACATTAATTCATCAACAATCGAAACAGGAGAAATCTCAGTATGTCTATGAGAGACGAGAAGATTGTAATATCTCTTGCCATATGACTAGTGGCACCATAATCAATAAGTCGCTTACCTTAACTAGTGATGTAAGCACTACTTAAGGGCAAGGAAAAAGAAGCTACTACAGTAGAGTTCCTGAAGGCAGCCTCCAACATTACATTGGATGATATTTATTATGTTCCTTTCCTTGTAGCCTACTTTCTATTAGTACTATAATAAAGACTTTAAACTGTTGTGGCTTATTATTTCCATCTCATTGTTATTTTCAAAACCTTCAAACAAGGAGGAGGTTAACTACTTGACTGAGCTTACAGTTTTATTATTTGGATGACAAGATTTCTCTTTCTAGTACTACTGCTACAGTGTCTTAGCTTCAGTGGCATGAGCATCTCGATCATCCTTCCGTTCGCCTTTTTGCATTAGTTATTACCTTCTTTTTATATTGAATATGTTTTAGAATGTAATACTTGTTAGCTTGATAAACATCATCCTTTGTCCTTTCCTACTAAAATTGAAAAGAGGAGCACTACCCCATTTAACTTGTACATTTAGATATATGAGGTTCAAGTCCTACTAAATCTTCTGGTAGAGGGAGCTTTTACTTGTTACCTTTATTAATGATTTTTCTTAATATACTTGGACTTATCTCTTAAAAGAACGATCTAATATCTGTAATGCTTTCAAGTCTTTCTATTATGAAATCAAAAATTAGTTTGACATTTCTTTAAAAATTCTTCGTACTGATAATGTCATGGAATATGAGTCATGATTCTTTTTGAACTTTTTATAATAATATTCATCAAGCCAGTTGTATTTATACATTACAACAAAATATTGTTGCAGAAAGTAAGAATCGCCATAATCTTAATATTGCTCATATCTTGTTGTGCCAAATGAATGTACCTAGATTATATTGAGGACATGCGGTTCTTATCTTCTATTTTTTGATAAACCGTATGCCATCCACTCTACTTCAGGGTCAGTCTCATTTCTCCATTCTATATCCTAATTCACCATTCTTTCCACTTACCCTTCAAATTTTCGAGTGTACTACATTTGTTCATGTCCAATCTCAGGGACATGACAAACTTACACCTCATACAACCAAATGCATCTTATTAGGTCATTCTCCTACTTAAAAAAGCTACCATTGCATCGAATCATTGATTCAACATTAGCATATCTCTGGTGATGTCACGTTTTTTGAGTCTACTCCCTACTTCTCTGAAAAGGGTAAGTCCCTTGTCTTAGATTCTATTCCTCCATCGTGTGAGTTTGTCCCTTCCATTCTCATTATTCACTCACCATCACTGCTACCATCACCACCTTATCCTCTTTTTGTGCATACTTATCACTGTCGTCCTCGTGCTCCTGTTTCCACTATTCCAGTATTCCCGATGCTTCGCTCCCATATCCCACGTCAACATCCTCTCATTCGGACAATTCGCCACCACCTACAGTTGTTAACTTTGGCATTCCTTGCCTTAAGGAAGGAGATACAATCGTGTACTCAGAATCCTATTGTCAATGTTGTTCCTTATGACAATCTAGGTCTTACTTACAGTAAATTTACCATCATGTTATCGATCACTATTCCTCAACCATATAGAAAGGCGATGACTAGTACACATTGAAAAGCCACTATGGATGAAAATCTGCTCTCGTTTCATGTGGGACTTGAACTCTTGTTTCATCCTCTGTAATTGCTAAGGTTGTTGAGTGTAAATAGGTATTTGTGGTGAAATATTTACCAAATGGACTGGTTGCTAGACACAAAACCTAGTTTATTGCCATGAGCTTTACTCAAACCTATGGTGTTAACTTCTTTGATACCTTTTCTCCAGTAACTCATATCAACTCCATTCAAGTTCTTTGTTACTGTTAACAAAGATTGGTAAATATTCCAACTTGATGTTTAAAATGCATTTTTATACAGTGATATACAGGAAACAGTTTACATAGAACAACCACAAGGTATCTTGCTTGAGTTTACAAACTCAAGAAGACTAACTATGGCCTCAAACAAAGCCCACGTACTTAGTTTAACAAGATCAATCAGGTCATTAGCACCACTGATTTCTGTTGCAGTCATGCAAATCATTCTGTGTTTGTGAAAAAGAAAGATACAAGTTTGGCTTGCCGTCTATGTTGATGGCATTCTTCTTACAAGTAATGATACATCTGGTGTTGAAGAAATCAAAGCATATATGGGTAAACACTTTGTTACAAAGGACATGGGAAAATCATGTTACTTTCTTGACATTGAGATTGCTAGAAACCACAGAGGTGTAGTTTCATATCAGCTGAAGTATGCCATGGACCTTCTTAAAGAGACTGATTTACTAAATGCCAAACCAGTCCGAACTCCTATGCATGAAGGTGTTGCCCATTTCTAAGATGAGACTTCTCCATTTATTGAAAATGTGTCTCGGTACAGACGTGTAGTTGACAAACTCATCTATCTCACTATCATAAGACCAAACAAAGCCTTTGTAGTCGGTAAATTGAGCCAATTTATGCACAAACCTAGAGAATATCAATTAAATACGGCAATGAAAATACATTATCAAGGAATCTCCTAATAAAGGTCTCTTATTCAAAAATAACGATCATCTTCGTATCCAAACATATTCCAATGCAAGTTATGCTGATAATAAGGATGATAGAAAGTCTATGTCTGACTACTGCACCTTTTTAGAAGGTAATTTTGTGACATGAAGAAACAACAAAAAGAATATAGTTTCTAGATCCAATGCAGAGACAAAATACCTTGGTATGACTCAAGCAACGTGTGAATTAAAGGATCTAATAAATTTCTTGTCAAATCTTAGAGAGACATATACTACTCCATTACCTATATACTATGACAATTAGGTGACTATTTACGTTACCAACAATCTAGTGTTTCATTAAAGGACCAAACACATAAAGGTGAACTGTTACTTCATTAGAAAAGAGGTTTTTAATGGGTAGATTTGTATTCCATTCATCTCATTAGATAAGGAACTCACAAATATCTTGACTAAACGTCTCTCTACTACTTTCTCTGCTAGGTGTATCAAGTTAGGAATAATATATATATATATGCTCCAGCTTTAGTGAAAGTATTGATAAAAACAGATTATATAGATATCTCAATGTAAATCGATCTTAGGATCCATATATCTTGTAATCCTATTGTGAAAGGAAAAGAAAAATGAGATTATTCCATTACAAAGGATAGGAGTTACATATATAGAGAGAAATACCTGATATCCAATAACCCAACTAGAATAAGGTCTAATAAGTCTAATACTCCCCTTCAAGTGGAGCACATATATCAATTATGCCTAGCTTGTTACAAAGAGAACTAAAAACACTAAACCTAGTCCTTTTTGTGAAAATGTCAACAAATTGCTATGAAAACTAAGTGTAAGGAGTAAAAATAACTCCTCTCATCGCTATATTACGCATACAGTGACAGTCAACCTCAATTGTTTTGTATGTTCATGAAATCTTAGATTGTTGACAATGAAGATAACTACTTAGTTGTCATAGTGCATGGCCATTGGATTGTTGACAAACAAGGCTCTATCAGTAGTGATCTGAGCCACACCATTTCGCACGTCGTCTACGACATGAAGCAATATTCCTCCTCAACACTAGATTTAGATACAACATTCTGCTTTTTGCAATAAACCTCGATCTGCAAGTATTCATTCTTCCTGTAAATAATGCCCTTTCCTAGAACATTTTTTATGTAGGTCGTAACTCGCAATGTACTTTGTCAATAAATCATCCTAAACTCATGCATAAACTGAATGAGAAGTCTAACTGCATAAGAAATGTGAGGACGAGTAACAATCAAACAAATCAACTTCCTAGTCATACATCTATATTGACCAACATCCTTAAGCAACTTGGAAGTACTATCTTAGAAAGTCGAACTCTGATCTATAAGTGCTCTCGGGTTTACACCTCATAAGTATAGTCTCTTGAAGTAGATCTAATGCATACTTCCTTTGAAACAATGCCATCCTCTGACATAGGTAAACTCGATGTCTAGAAAATACTGAACTTTCCCAAATCCTTAGAAACGAAATGAATCTTTAGATACTCCTTGGTCCGATTGATTCTTGCAGAATCACTACCTATCAATAAGATATTATCAACACATACTGTTAAAAGTACACAAACTCCTTGTAGAACACTAAATGATCTACTACACATCTCAGAAAACCACTGTTTGTAACAACTCTACTGAATGTCACAAACCATGCTCATGGACTTTACTTCAAACCATAAATTGCTTTCCTAAGTAAACACACTTATTCTCCTCCTGAGTAACATAACCTAACGACTGCTTTATAACAACCTAATCAGAAAGGTCATCATATAAGAAAGCATTTCTAATATCATACTGACAAAGATCCATGACTGGTTTGTGGCAATAAACAAAAGAACTCGTATAGAATTCAAGCAAGCAACAGGTGGGAAACTCTCTATATAGTCAACGTCATATGTTTGAGTATAGCCATGACCAACTAAAAGAGCTTTCTACCTGTCCACGAACCTATCTTGCTTGTGCTTGATTAGTGAACACCCATTTACAAGTGACAATATTGGTATCTACACGGCGAGTAATCAAGTCCCAAGTACTACAAGACACCAATGCTTCCATTTCCTCTTCAATAACAACCTTTCATACAGAAAGGAATAGTACTTCCTAGTAATTCCTAGGAATAAACTATATGGAAATAGACAAGACAAAGTACTACGAAAAGAATGTGAAAAATGATCATAAGACACAAGATGGAAAATAAGATGAGTAGTAAAGTATAGACCTCCACCCCCAACACTAGAATGAGGACTAGGACCCAAATATCTCACTACACATGACTAAAAGGACTCCTGAAACTAGGTGAGAATGTCACATGATGATGTTTCCAAATTGATAGGCATCACACTCAAAAGAAGTAGTAGGACAAGAAGGTAGAAGATAATGCATGACACAAACTAACGACGGACTAAGGCAATGATGCCATTGAAGAAAGGAAACTTTGGGAATGGCAACAAAATGAGCAAAAACAAGTTTAATGATGCCATCCAAGTAGTATGGCCTCCCAAACTCAATCATAGTAGCAATCCTCGTGTAAAGCTCCTGAATGTAACAAAATGAGGGAAAGAATAAGCCACAACAATTCAACGACTTCACCAAGGTACTCATAAATAGTAAGTTGATAGGAAAATTAAACACATAATCGACATTATTCAACTGGAAGAAAAGAGTGTAGAAACCACCTTAGACCCATAAACCATAGAGAAGGCACCATCTGTAATTCAAACATGATGAATATGTTTATGCTTCTTTAAGGATGAAAACAATGAATTGTCTCCTATCATGTGACATGTAGCACCCAAGACGATAAGTCACTTGCCCTGAGTAGCCGCAAAGGCACTACCAAAGGGTGGAAGCCATAAACACCAAAGTGCGTGCAAAGGTAACTAGAGACTCAAGATCCTTACAAGCAAAAGTGAAGGTGTTGTAGTGACTTCTCACCAATAAGTGGAAAAGCAAGACCTAAGTAGCATAAGGTGTGGTAGTAGTGTTTGTCGTAGTTGAACTTGAGGTCATCATCGGGTACAGTCACACAATTTGTCAACCGACCCAAAAAAGGACATGATATACTAATGTCAAGTCATTAAGCAAGGTGAGTAGCCACAAAATGGTCCAACACATGAATCGAGGAAGAGAGACCCTAATCCATGCCTAGGGAATCACGGGCAATGAACCGGAGCAAAGTGTGCAGAAACTACACTTTTCGACCTTCGATAGGCTATGCCAGCATGATAGACGATGGGAAAGTGGATTGTCCGACAAAAATAGGTCGTCAACAACATAAACAATAACGACTGTCGTCGACAGGAAGGGGAAAGGTTGTCGGTGCTAATGGGAGGCCTTGGTGGGGCTGACGACAACCATGGAAGGCCCTGACAGGGCCAACAACGACTACAGGATGCACTAGCTACAACAGCAAGGTGACGTCAGGAAGTTCCAATGATGGCAACAGCAAGCTCTAACAACGGGTTCCTAAGGCTGCAGCAACTATGAGAAAGGAAGGGAGTTGTAGTGACTTCAAACCCTAACCCTGACTATTGGAACCATATGAAAACAGTTGCTATGGCCTATCATGATTATATAGGACTAGGGTTAGAATAGAAAAATACATCAATACCCTTATCAAACATCCATCACACAAGCACTAACACTATGAATGAACCCATAATCAATAACTAGTTCGTTAGTCATCATATTCTAATGATTTATAATCATTCATGGAAATGACATATAAAGTAGTGCATACATAAAACAAACTAACAAACTCAAAATATCCATCATATCCTTATATTTAAAATATGAATTGATGTTTAAACACAAAAACATTCAAAACTTTGACCAAAAAAACCAAGACATTCATAAAATGTGTAAAAACATATCCCAAACATCTCAACAATCCCAAGTATCCAGTTGAATCCACCATGTTTTTTTTATTTCCTTATCCTGGATATGCCATGTATCGGATACGAATCCTACTATATCCTAGGCAAACCTGTATCCAATATGTATCAAATAATAATATATTGACTCCCTGGAAGAATATGTGCTTCCCAGCAAATAACCTAAAAAAGTACTTGAATCCTGAATACGTGAAAAGTGTACTTTAAATCTGACAGAATATAAATGAAGAATTAGGGTCAAATTCGTGGAACCAAAATAGCAGGTAGAGGTGTTTTCTTGCATCTAGAACTCAAAAAATAAGAAAATATATTGTCCAACAAGCACATATATAATTGAAATTGCAGACCATGCCCATGAAGGGAGATACATATCAAGATGTAGGCATAAGTGGAGTTACATTACGATTGCAAATATTATTGTGGAGCATCCAAAATCTATTATAGACTATACTTTCATTATTATAGAACTACTATGGTGTGAATGCCTGAGAAAAAACACCTTTTGAAAGTACCCGAGACCTTTGCATGAAAAATGTCACTAGCAGCAGACAGAAAGCTACATTTTCTTGCTAAAGATATCTTCTCAACGTACTCAATAACCTTCATAAAATATTTTCGAAAGTAAAACACCAATTAGATGTCACCATAGAAAATGATGCATAATGCAAAAGATTAAAACAAAAAAGTTGGAGTAAAAAAGGGAAGCACCTTTTTCTTTACTTCCTTGTCACAAACAAGAAGCGCCTTAAATGATTGCCTAGCTGATGCATCAGAACAACAGGGCAGTATGGTTCGTAGTATAGCTATAGTGGCTTTAGTTACCTGTGACAGAAAAGCACATGTCAACTCTCCTTCGATACGAATCTACAGAAGTTCATAGTGGCAGAAAATATAAAAGAACAAGAAGCATCCAGCAGAGTAGTTAAGCTTGCAACTTTCACTATATTGCATAAGAAAGTATATGAAACTTCAGCACGAATGAATGTTGCTGATTAAGGTGTAAAATTCATAACAGTATGAGTTCATCAGACCAGAAAATGTCAAAGAAATAGAAGCAAGAAGAGACAAACGACAGAAGACGCATATCGAAGTGTAAGAAGAATAGAGGAAGACAAAAAGAGGAAGAAAGACAATACGAGAACAAAGAGGTAAAGAGTAGATCAAAAAGATGAAAGGAGATTAATTTATTAATGATATTATTACTTTGAGCAATCAGCAAAAATAATTAAATTGAAGGGAAAATACAATAACAGTTCCGAAAATCCTTATCTAGGAGAAAAGACGAAACACAAAAACCAAAAACATGCAAGAAGCACCAGCAAACGGCCAGCACCCAAAGTAAACAAACAAAAGGAAAAGATACAATACAAAAAAGGGAATCATCTCAACCAAAGAAAACTAAAGGAAATCCATCAAGTTCGTGTGTGAAGTGTGATTCATCGAACTGACCATTCCAGGGACCCATTCAGACACCATTTTTATCAACAACTCACTTGAAAACCCAAATATTTCTAACCAAACACCTATACCACCAGACAGCACGAGGAAATCATGTCACACCATCCTTCTTATACCCTAAGACGTGAGGCAGTGCCACGCTGCAAAACCAGGTTCTCACACAAAAAGGCAGCCCATCAGACAACAACTGGGGAGCATCCAAAAATCCAAATTCAACAAGTATGCTAGTAGTAACAAGAGCCCAAGTTTATGAACTTAGTGGTCAAAAGCACTCTCTGGAACGTCTTGCTAGTAATCTTCCTTGTTATCAGTTTTCCTTCTAATATTGGATTATCATTTGCTGTCTTTCTGTAGGTTGTCAGATGATCCACAAGAATATTAGAAATAAATCAAAAGAACAAACCTCAAATAGAATTAAATAAAGTTGAACAGACACCTTTTTCCGATAGAAGGCCACACCATGAATGTTGAAGGGAATTTTCCTATCACGAAAGGATATCTGGAATGCTTTTCCAGTAACCTGAAATTCATACATTGCAACTAAATATTAAATAGCATTAATTCAAGTAATTTTTCACTATTTAGGGGAACAAACAGATGCACCTGTCTCCTGTAGAGTACTGCTATATCCCCAAAGGAGTTTTTGGTTACAGAACAGTTAGATGTAACTTCCAAAATTTTATCAACAACAAACGCACATTGAGCAGCATCATTCTGGCATTCCTTTACACTTATCTGAACACTGTGAAGGAACATGCCATATAATACTAACCAAAGAAAGACAAACTAAAATATTTCTGTCTATGACATCTAATAGTAAGGAGGATACTTTGTTGCCACATGAGTTATAGGTCACAACATCCTTTTGTTGGCATCTTTTAATGTTATTCTGAATCAGAGATGATGCAGCCTCAACAATGACGTGTGTAGAGCGATAATTAATTGTCAGCCTAACCTGAAATACAGGACATAGAAAATATGACTAAATCCCATACAGACCAGAATCTTCTTTATCATATAGAAAAAGTTGTTAAAGCTTGAAGCTGTAAATTAACAGGAAAACATTGAAAACCAACCTCTTTGTAGGTTTGGAAATCTTTCCGGAATGAATCAAAACTGCAAGTGTCAGCCCCATTAAAACTGAAGATCGACTGTAACAGGAATAGATTTTCCCAAAGGTGTGTTTTAATTGTTGCATCAAATTTTCTAAAATAAATGTGACTTGGGGAAAAAAAGAAGGTACCTGATCATCATCACCAATGACAGTAATACAATTATGAGAAGCGAGAAGCCTCAAAAGCTTATACTGCATTGAGCTAGTATCTTGGAACTCATCTACCACAATAGCTCTCCATGATTCCCGACACTCATTACAAACTGTGAATTTAAGAGCATAAATCATGATTATTATAAGCTAAATATCCAGCCAAAATGGGATAGAAAGGATTCAGAGGAGACCATCTGGAAAATCAGTGAGCAACTTCACTGAACCGATTATGAAATCGTGGTAGTCGAAAGCATTGCATGACCTCAATATATCATTGTATTTTGCAAAAATTGCAGCCTGAAAGCAGAACAAAAGACTCATAACTTGAGGATTGTAGCAAAGCCAATAGAAATGATTCATCAAAAGGAGGGAAAAAAATTACTCCCAATTGATCACCCTTTTTCCAGCAATCATCTGGTGTTCTCCCTGATGCCTTAGCCTGAAACAAAATGATTATCTCTGTTAGGAAAGAGAATCATATATTATATGGATAACAAAGAATTACAATCTCCTATATATAAGAGAACATATATTTAACTCATAACCTAATAAATGGATAGCACCAAAAATCATATAAGGATCCCTTTATTATAATACTCCCTCTCAAGCTAGAACATCTAACATACATAGCTTGTTACATAATTATTCTCTGTGTTGTTAACAAAAAACTACATAATTTAAAAAGAAATGAAAATAATAGTAGTAATAATAGTAGTAGATGTTGTAACAGTAGTAGTAGACAAGCATAAGATTGATTTTCACAAAATAAGTACAAAAACTAAAGGACAACATGTGTCTACAGCACAAACAAACCAGATTTGTAAACAAATAACAACAAATCAGTACAATCAACCTTCCGAACACACCATTACGATCCAAAGACATAAGAGAAATGTGGACAACACGTGACCACACACAAACGAACCAAATTTGTAAACAAATGACAATAAATCGAGACACAATCAACCTTCCCAACACACCACGATTCAAAGACACATGAGAAATTTAAACAACACGTGTCCACGCACACAGGTAGGTAAGTAATGGCCAATAAGGCAAATAGACAGTAACAAATAAGGAATGTTTTGGACTTTCCAGTAACAACTTTGCAATTTCAAAAGATCTTAGGACTTGTCTGCAAAATCTCTATTAAACCCTTAACTTCATTCTTCCCTGTACTTCTTCTCCTTCTTCCTTTTCTCCTTTCCCTTTTTTCCCCTCAACTATTTTCTTGTCTTCTCCAATGGGCAATGATGTGACATGGAGGCAAGTGACAACGAATGGGGTTTGGGTTGCACAGCCTTCTGCAGATCTCCTGCATGAGAGACACATAGACCAACACCATCTTCCACATGACAAACCAACTCAACCTGATCAGGAACAACACGAACACAATTGCCAAAAACAACCGGAGGAGGAAGATCGACGACAACATTGTAGAATCGGGAAAGGTGGTGTCGTGAGTGAAGAGGAACATCATGATCCCAAGACCAACAGAGAGTCAGACGAGGAATGGGACACCATCGTAGTCCCCGACAGGATTGTCGCTTCCAACAAGATTAGGCCATTTCTTTCACCCTCCCTTTCTCTCTAGGCTTGACAGTGATGGGATAGGCCATAGGCTTTGGACAACAAAGAAGAGATTTTCCCATGGGTCTGCCACCACCTCTCATACCATATTAAGATAGGAAAAGAATCATGTATTATATTAATATCAAAGGATTACAATCTCCTATGTATAAAAGAACATATACTTGACATACAAGTAACCTAATAAATGGATAACACAAATATCCATGTAAGAATCCATTTATTCTAGCAAACTCAATAACATATAGCAAGCTGGATATGCCTTACTTTGCCTGTGCTATGGTACCATGCTATACTTTATACAAAGTCCATTAGAATCGGAAGCCAAGGTCCATCGTACTATTCCAATATCATGCTACAATTTATATAGTCATGTATTGTACTTTATCAAACAGTTCTCTTTGTTATTCTATCTATTAAAATGAGCCGAGTAAATTTGATACCATTAACAAAATAAGTGTGTGATGCACAAAAGGTTTGCAAGGACCATGACACAAGTGCTGTAAAAATACACTGGCGATGAAAAGCAGAGGAAGTCAAAAATTTTAAGCATGTTGATGAAAAGTATTCTACCATATTCCTTGGAGAACAATGCTAAACTATGTCCTACCAACTTGGAGAACTATTCTAGCCAAGTCAAACTAAGGTTGCACAAAAAGACTTGATTGAATAGGCAACACACAAAAGTCTAGGTTGAAGATGTTTGACAATAGTAAGGTAGGCAAATTTTGCACCAAGTTGAACAAAAGTCAGAATGAACCATCAATTTCCTCAAATATTTAATGCAAAAAAAAAACAAAAGAGTGATTATTTTTTGTAGTTCAAGGCTTTCTAGCAATGTCTCTTTCCAAGAAGAAATCGATCCTAAAAATTATTTGAAAGCATGAATGATTAACATCTTGGTTGAAAACATGAATGATTAACATCTTGGTTGGGTCTTCCACCACAGAAGTGGTCATTTGATTTTTGGGGAAATTTTGGATTTAGGGAAGTTTGAACTTGGGTCCTCCTCTAAATGGAGGGGGTTTGAAAAAATCAAGATTGGTACAAGTTGTCGACCACTTTGAAAGGCAATTATATGGGTGGGCAGACAAATTTTTATCCTTTGATGATAAAGCACATTGATCTCATTTGTTCTTGCAAATCTCCCCATTATCATCTCTCAATTTTATGCATTCCAATAATGGTTGCTAACAAATTGGAAAAAAATATGAGCATATTTCTATGGAAAAGGGGTAGGAAGAATCCCAATGGTTTCCCTATCGTAGTACGGAACAAGGTGTCTCATGCATGCAAGGAGGGTGGTGTTGAAGAGTAACTTCCAATTCTTCATTTTGGCTTTGTTGGTAAAGTGGCTGTGATGATTAAGTGGAAGTGGTGAATAGGGCCTTTGTTTGTGGCAACAAGTTATTATTGGGAAAAGGTACATACACAGACTTCTACGCACAGGGAAAGCATGCAAATAGGATGTCTTAGGAGTGGAGGGGTATTTTCTAAGTGGATGGAGTAATGAGGTGTGAGGTGGTGATGATTGTGGGTATGGTACCTGGGTTCGGTTTTGGGAGGACAGATAGTTAGGAGTGAGTGCACTGAAAATGTCCTTTCTCTATTTCATATTATTGTCATCCATTCTGCGAGGATCCAGAGTAGTTTGAGCTTTCCAAGGCAGAGATTGTTTGAGATGTTCAATTTAGATAAGATCTCTGTGATACACAATTTTCAGATTTCATGTTGCTATTGTGGCTTCTGGATTCTCATGGTTCATCATTTATCTCTTCTTACCAGGATCCAATCAAGTGGTGTTGGGTTAAGCTAGGTGTTTTTTCTGTCAACTAGGGTTATTGCAGGGAGTGATGAGTGGATTGCATATACAAAGGTTGAGTGGAACTATTGCGTTGCAATAAAGATTCAATCTTTTGCATGGCAACTCTTTGAATAGAGGAGTGTTGACAGAGACGGCACTAAAACAACAGGAATTTCAATTGGCTAGTAGATGTACCTTGTGCCACAATGAGGAGGAAAACTAGTGGCATCTTTTCTTTGGAGGCACGTCTATGTGGTTGAACCTAAATGGTTTGGACACCTCCTGTAGTATCAGCACCGATTGCATCTAGGAAGAGAAGTGATATGGAAACTGTTGTTGCATGCATTATGGTGAGCCCAATGGCTCGAACAAAATCATCAACTTTTCAAGGGAGTGTCTCAAGAGGAGCGGAAAGAGGGTGTTTCTAGAAGGTAGTGATGGAAACTAATGAATCTTTTTCAGCATGGTTGGGGGTGCTGGACACTTTGTGATGTGGCCTATGTGGTTGTGTATGTGATCAGCGTGTTTTTGTTGATGTTGTTTGTTGGTTTGCTTCATTTGCTTCCTTTGTTTATTTTCCAGTCTTATCTCCTTGATAAGACTATTAGGCCATTTTAACCTCTTTGCTTTTTCTTTTTGAAATAAAATCATTTTCCCGACTTCCCCATAGAAATACTTGGCTCTTCCCGTGGTGCTTGCAAGGGGGCAGCTATTCAAAGGAAAACATCATTGTTGGATCAATTATTAAATAGCAGAATAAACTTTGTGTAGGAAGTGAATAAAGGATGCAGCAGAAAAGAATCCTGTACACTAAATACCTTCATTTATGTAAAAAAAATTAACATGAAAAGAGAAACACAACGTTCACCTGCGTCACAAACTTCTCCCACTTCTTTGATCGAACTTTGAAGGATTCTATAGTACAAGAACTATGATGTTTCTCAAGATTTTCTACAACTTTGTTCTCACTCTCGAAAAGACGGAAAGCCTCAATTACTGCTCGCCTCTGTTGCCCATGCCCATATATTAGAAATTCAGCTGTCCGGCCCAGCCTATAATGATGATTCATCGAGCATCAGAAATGTGGTTTAAACATGCAGATAACAAAAATGTTTGAAGTACAAAATGTCTTAAGTTCAAAAAAAAAGACAACTTGCCCAACAAAGAAAGCTTAAATTACCATCCAACTATATACCTTATGAACAAATCCAAGTTCACAAACACATCCAACACAAGCATCAATTTAATAATCTACAATGAAAATTCAAACAGAAACAATTTAATAATCTACAATGAAAATTCAAACAGAACCTTTTGAATGCTAGGGATAAACGAAATTACACATAGTTATTCACACTTGCATTACTCAAATAACATGAATTCAAAGCTATTATTCAAAATACTAAAAATATACAATTTAATTCTTTAAGGAGATTCAACAAATGCTTTTATTAGAAAAATCACAGATAACATTTTATGTTCTTGATTTAAAAATGTTAAGAGAGGCTATCTGGTTATCTTGTAGGTTTTTGAGGTCCAGAAAATGCAAAAAGGCTAATAAGAACAATTTAAAAACATAAGAACATTCTATGATACACCAGCACATGGTATACTTTTGTACAGTTGGATGCCCATCCTGTATTTTATGAAAATGCCACTCCCAGATCTGATACTCCATTGCCAACAGATGTGAGCCTTGGACGTTGAGATCTATTAACTTTCATGCTACCATACACTTTGTGTATTATAGCATCTCCCAAAAATATAAAATACAGTTTTTATTGAACTTACACCAATAATCTTATACACTCTTCTTAATAAAAAAAATTACTCAAATTTTTTCGTAAAGGGGAGGTGAGAGGTACCAAAATCAAAGAGAAATAATTTCACTTAAGAGAGAGAGAGAGACTAAGAGATATGTAAAATGAAATAATCTTATTAACAAAATAAGAGAGAGATATAGTTTAGCTAGTTCATGGAACACATGTGAAATTCTTTATGCTTAAAAAACTTAAATCAAAAACCTAACATATCAATTAACAAAAAATTTGAACAAAGACAATAAAAATAACAAATTTTAATTGCTCCATAAATTAAGAAGACAAATCCCTCTCATTGACATCGTATTGAATTCCTATCAATGTAATTTATACTTTATATGGTTGGTGTAACACAAATAATAAAATTCTCTATGCTTAAAAAATGTCAATACAACAACAACGTCTTCATCCCACTATGTAAGGTCTATCTTCATCCCATTATGGAAGGTCAACAACATGAATCCTTTCTCTCCATTTGTTTTTGTGAAGAGAATTACGGAGAAAAGAGAATTAATTGTATTTAGGATGTGAGGTTACAAATATATAATGATATAAGATATCCTAGATAAATGGATATCCAATAATCCGTTTAACCGTAAATACATAACACACACATAATTAACTCTCACACTTCCCTTCAAGTTGCAGCATACATATCAACCATACCCACTTTGTCACATAATGACTCAAACATCCCAACACTAAGCCCCTTTGTGAATATATCTACCAACTACTCGGAAGACTGAATATAAAGAGTAGAGATAACCCCTTTCATGACCATGTTCCTCACAAAATGGTAGTCAACATCAATATGCTTTGTGTGCTCATGAAAGATAGGATTATTTGCAATGAAGATAGTAACTTGATTATCACATCGCATACACATAGGAACCTCGATGCCAAAATCAAACTGCTCTAACAGTAATTTCACCCACATCATTTCACGTACTGTCTAAACTATGGATCGGTATTCTGTCTCTGTATTGGATCTCGACACTACTTTTTACTTTTTACTGCACCAAGTGACCAAATTGCCTTCATCATAGGTACAGACGTGGATTTTCTATCCCCTCTATCTTCTACATACCCTGAGTCTGAATCTAAGTAAACTACAATCCTAGTGTAACCATTCTTCCTGTAAATTAAGCTTTTTCTTGAAACACCTTTTACATATGATAAAACACGAAAAACTCCTGTCCAATATACTTTCCAGGCTCATGCATAAACTAACAAAGAAGACCAACTACATAAGAGATATCAAGTCTAGTCACTGTCAGATAGATAAGTTCCCCATCAATCTCTTGTACTGACCCAGATCCTCCAACAGCTCTGAACTACTATCCTAAAATGTCGATGTTTGCTCAATGGGAGTGCTCTTTGGCCTACATCTCAAAAGACATATCTCGTATAGAAACATATTTCCTCTGTGACAGTACCATTTTGTCATGTGCATAGGCAAACTCGATCCTAAGAAAATAGTGAGGCTTTCTCATATCCTTGGTTACAAAATGAGTATAAAAATGCCTTTTTATATCTACAATGTCCTGCACATCACTACCTGTCACCAATATGTCATCTACATATACTGCTAGAATCACACGTCCATTAGTTCACCCGTAGAAGGCTGAATAATCCACTACACACCTCTGAAACTCACTAGCAAGAACCACCTGACTGAACTTTCCAAACCATGCTCTGAGACTATGCTTAAGACCATAGATCGCCTTCTTGAATCTACACACAAGATCCTCTTCTAGAACAAACTCAGTCAAATCTCCATACAAGAATATTTTTCACGTCCAATTGGCACACCTCCTACGAGTGACTTATAACCAGAGATAAAAGAACTTTGATGGAGTTGAGACAAGCCATAGGAAAAAAAATCTCTTCATAATCTATCCCATAAGTCTGTGTGAAACCTCTGATCACCAACCCTGCTTTGTATCTGTCAACACTGCCATCTACTTTATATTTGATAATGTAGACCTATTTGCAAGTGACTACTGTAGTCTCAGCAGTACAGGTCACCAACTCCCACGTACCACGACTAGTAAATGCAACTAGTTCCTCATCCATAACAACCTTCTAGCGAAGAAGAAACAGTGCCTCTTGATAGTTCCTAGGGATAGACTGAGAGACAAGGAACAAAACAAAACTACGGAAACGATGGTGAAGAGAATCATAAGAAACAAAGTGAGAAATAAACTGAACAATGCAAGAACAGATACTATTCTAAAGCGCAATAGGTAAGTCTGAGACACTAGTGGACGGATTTACAGCTACAGAAGAGGATAATTCAGTAGTAGAAGGCACTATAGCACACTAACAACGCTGATAAACCTACAAGGAACAAGTAGTTTCTGATGACACTGTAGGCTCTCTTTGAGCATTATCATCCTGTAACTCAACAACTGATGGAAAAAGAATAGACGTACTTGATGATAGAGACACGTCATAGTACGACTCAGACTCAAAAAAAGTGACATCAACAGACATAAAATATCTCCTGATAGGTGGATGAGAATATCAATATTCCCTTTGAATCCTGGAATACTGAACAAAGACACATCGATATCCCCTTCGATTGTTTTATAATTGTACTAATGGATAACAAATTTATAGAAAATTCAAGAACAAAAAAGACATTTTCAAGTGATATTTGTGAAGAGACTTGCACCATCCCTTCATCTAAAACAGAACACATTCAACCATCAGCAATTGCCACAGACTAAAAATCAGGTAACACTGAAATAAACGAGTAAATAAATTACATGTACTTAACATATGTGAGGAAGCACCAGAATCGATAATCCAAGAGGGATCCTTAGATACAAGGAAAATATTAGTACTTGAAGAGCTAACGTGGCAATAGAATCTATGACCTTTAGCTACTAAAGTCTCTTATAGTCTGCCTGCAAAACTGTGAAAATCTACTCCTCAGTAGTAGCTATAGCAATGGTAGACTCTGTGTTAACAATGACCGACCAACTATATCCCAACACTTCTCAATCCTATGTTCCAATTGTCTGCAGTGTGCACATTTAGGACGTCCTCCTATCTCACCTCAACCACCGCCTCCACCACGAGAACTGCCACAACCTCTACCCCATGTAACAACCATGGCTGACAATGCTGATATTGTAGAAGATGTAGCAATGGAAACTCGAAAAAACTTTGCAAAGATAGTCTGTAGATCTGAAATACTGTCAGCTCCCAACATCGGACCCCTAATCTGAAAACTAATATCTGGAATAAGGCTAACAAGGTAGGTTGTAACTGCCAACTCCTCCCTGTTCTGGTGTAGTCTCATAATGTCCACTATCAGAGGCTAATAGACATCTATTTCGTCTATAAGGGCATGAAGGCAGGTGAAGTGCAAAACAACAAGACGCCAATTGTACCACCAAAACTATCTATCGTGACATTTTACGCCTATTCCAATCTATCAAACTTATCCCAGCATTTCTCGAAGATATAATGAGTGTGACTATAGTGATCACAACACCCGGCACCTATCCATAAACCTGAGATGCAATCTCAAGGTGAAGAACTGTAACACCCGTAAAATTTATTACGTAATTATTTACATTTTATGAATTTTATTTCCTAGACGGGTGTTACTGTGCCCGCCAACAGAGAGAGGAAGAGGTCAAGGGAGTGAAGCGGAGGCCTGTGGTTGCTTGTGGTGGTGCGCGGAGCTCGCGTGGAGTGCCTCGTGGCTGAGGTTGCGCCGAAGTTCGTCGGAGTCGGCCGAAGATCGCCGTAAGCATTTCTCAGGTAAGCATCTCCACTCCTTGCAATAGAGAGCATGGAATTGGTAGAAAATGCTAGCATTGCATGAAACCTAAGTAAATTTCCTTTCCTAGAATTTATTGTGATTTATTGAGGATTTATGGAGTGTTTATGGGCATTTATGCCAGTAGTTGCGTTTTGGATCATTTTGACCCTTCTGCCTTTGTGATTTTATATCTTGATGCTTGGTGAATGCATTTTAGTTTTGTTTGTTGGGTTTTGGAGTAGACTCGAGAGTCTACACTATATGTTTTATGCAAGATTTTTGGTGTTTGTTTAGGGAGTCCGATCTAAGGTCCCAGTTGGGGCGATTTCGAACGATAGGGTTTGGACCGTTTCTAGTTTCACAGAATTCGACGTACCGAATGAAAACGACATACCGAATCAGGAGATTTCGATATACTAATTCTGTTAGGCATACCGTTTTTCTGTCAGTTTAGGTCCTCCGTTTTTGGACGGTATATCGAATTTGGCTTTAATGTTGACCGTTGACCCCAATTCGGCATGCCGATTTAGAATCAACATACCCAGGGGATTTCGGCATACCGAATCTGATTTCAGCATGTCGATTCTAGGCCCAAATGAATTTTGCAATGTATTTTGATGACTTTCTGGATGTCGTGTTTTGTCCCTGTGAGAGGAGACTGTGGGCTATCAGTGGTGGTCCCTTGGGACACCTGATGCGCCGTTTTGTCGAGATTTTGGAAGAGTTTTTAAAGGATATGGAAATGGTTTAGAAAATGATTTTCAAAGGAATGGTTGGCTTGATTTGGAAAATGATTTTCCTGATTTTCTGTTTGTGGGTCGAGACAGCGTAGGACCGTGTCGTCGGGACCAAGAAATGTGACGACATTCTTGAGTGGTCGAGCGCAATGTCCCCTGTTGAGGTCGTGAGGCCAAAATACCTGAGGCTGAGAGGCGTCGGGTCCTGAAGGTATGAGACTCCTTGACTGTTATCTCGAGGCTAGGGTTGTGGTCCGCGGGTTGAGGTGCCTTGTGGCATGACGGAGAGGGCTGTCACTGTGAGCACTGAGGCTCAGGTGTTGTCTGGTGTGGAGATATGACACTCCCTCCTGAACATCGTATGTGGAGAACGCCGTGAGGAGGCATATGCTGTGGTGACCAGTGCAAGTGGGACACATGCCCCGTAGCTGGTAGCGTCATGAGAGACAGGACAGCCTTCCCATGTAAGGGTTGACTTTTAAGGGTTCTCCTGAGAGAAGAGAATCGCGGGACGGTGATCGCTCCTGTACAGGGTGGCTTCACCGTGGCAGTGCAAAATGCTGAGGTCGCTCCTCGACAGACTGCGTGTGGCCAGAGTTTGGTTGCCTAGCGTCGGACTT
Organism: Posidonia australis; assembly: GCA_024699735.1. Classification (NCBI taxonomy): domain Eukaryota; kingdom Viridiplantae; phylum Streptophyta; class Magnoliopsida; order Alismatales; family Posidoniaceae; genus Posidonia; species Posidonia australis. The sequence continues at coordinate 6,100 of JAMKQA010039712.1, read as the reverse complement.
CCCGACTTACGATGTGTGGTTTTGGCCATTGAGGGCCTTTACTTGTGGTTTTGGACTCTACTAGCCCTGATTTGTAGTTTTGACCAGTGTATGTCTGGTTTCTGATGTTTTGAGAAAAGAGTTTGCGAAAGGAATTTTAAAGGAAAATTGATTACGATTTTGTTTTCCGCAATTTTTATGGGGTGCGTACTGGATAACTTTGGTCACTCATGCGTTTTCCTTGTGGTTTTGTTCGCAGATGCAGACATGCGATTGGTTTAACATAGTGCATATAGTTTAGAATCTGCTAACCGCACACACAGGTTCCTGGTGATTAGATATTTTACTGTTTAGCTTTAGTTTTCCCGTAATTTAATTTGTTTAAATTATTGTGGAAAATTTGAGGTGTGATAAAAGCTGACAATAACTTGGCAACACAAAGTGGTATACAATTTTTGAATAGAGCAATCACCTTGTTGAAGAGAGAAGAACGTCTCATAGATCTCAAATACCTGAGAAATATTTTTCTCATGGTCATAGATCTTTTTTAAAGTACTCTAGGTCTTCTTGGCACACATAAGAAACATAACATCTAAGGCAATGATATCCTCCACATTATTAGCAAGCCACAAGATAACACCACAATCTGCTGCAAACCAGCCATCATAATTAGAATCTTTGGGCAACAAAAGATTGTTTGCAATATGTTTTAACTTTTTGTAAGCACCTGAAACACAGTAAAAGCCTTGGCACAAAGAAGAAAGTTTTTGCCATTGATTTTCACTATTGTACCACTTATATTTCACACCCATGGATCATAAGAGGTGCTAGAAAAAATTAGTGCTTGACAAGGATGCCATGGTAAAGCACCCACAAAAATAGACAGGAATAATAGAAAACAGCACACATTTAGGAGGAACAAGCACACATAGGGTCACACAAAGGACCTTGCACACAGAGAGCAAGGAAACACATCAATAGCAACCAACAAGAGACACCATCAATCAACAACGAGGTTGCAGGAGCTGCTTGTGAAGGCTGAAGGAAGGGCCAGCAGCGAGAATGGTGCTTGACAGCTGGCTAAGCAGCAGAGGAAGGCCTGTCTGACAACCTGGGCCACGCCAGAATGGTCAAGTTGGGTGTGCCAACAGACTGACCGAAACAGGTGGTTGTGGAGGTGTTTGGCGGTGGAGGTGGGTGGCGGCTAGGGTTAGGGGCTTTAACCTTGCTCTGCTACCATGATAGGAAAAAATATGGGTCTAATTAATAAGCAAAGGGATTACAAATATACATAGGCATAATAGAAATATGGTTATATCGATATCCAATAAGCCATATAACTAATAATAGACTATTATCTCAGTTAACTGAAAAACTTTTGATATACTTGAATTTCAGCTATTAAAATTCAGAAGTTCCATAAAAAAGGACAAATCAATTGATTAAACAATTTTAACAAAAAATTTAAAATATTAAAATTACTCAAAATTGAGAGGGACCATGTTTGAAATGGAGCTCACTCATTACTCACACAAACTTGACCATTCTACCTCATCTTCTTCGCTTATTTATATAGCCATAGATAGATTCTACAATTTCCTCCCATCCTAGGTAACTAAACTAGTATTGCAGCCAAAAAATTAAGAGTTAAAGTGGTTTTTATACAAAACTATTCCCCAGACTTATGTTCATTGTTTTCCATTTATCAACAAAATAAGGTATTCATGCAAAATCTATATCACAATTAAAAAGCACCCCACATGTCCTCATACCTCATGCACATAGAAAGATGTATCATTGAATTTATGAATCAGATTAGAATCTCAAGAAAAAAATGAATGTATTACAGGATTTCTTTGTTGAAATGCTTGGAAAGGTTGGCATGAGTCATTTTAGTCTTCTATTACTAAGGATGTTATATCTTCAAGTATTTTTACAGCTCTGCTAGGTCATTGATAACTTCAATTTTCAAATAATATAAAAGCACCACACTATTGTTCCATTTCCAAGCAAAAAGAAAGCAAGGTCCAAATCTCATATATATCAAAAAAAAACATTAAGAGATAAAGTGATCAAGCTTAGGAAACATACTTCTCAGCATGCAATCGGCAAAGCTGCAAGGAGAATGAGTGAAATGTGCTGATTGCCAGTTCTTTGGCAACTGCTTTTCCTACAACTGCCCCAATCCTATCCCTCATCTCAGATGCCGCAGCAGTTGTAAAGGTCATGGCCAGAATGTTGCTTGGATGGAAACCCTAAGAGATGCAACTAGAAAAAATGAAACAGTAATAAATCAAAATCATCAAGTAAGAAAGAGAATTACCAAACAAAGCATAACTCATTCGACACGTAACTATTACTCTAGTTGGGGTGTGGGTTCAAATCCCAATGGATACAGAACTTAAAAAAAAAAGTAAGAAAGAGAATCAGGGAAGTTATACCTCTTTCAGAAGCATGAGCACACGCCCAACCATCGTGGAGGTCTGCCAAGTATGTGTCCAATCATGAAAGATTAAAGAAAGAAAAGGAAGGAAAAATGCCAGTAAGCATTCTCAAGTATGTTTCTGTGGAGAGAAAGTAAACAACCTTTCCACTTCCAGGGCCTGCCATGATCATGAGCGGAACGGAAATATCACTGCAAGCAGCTTCTCTTTGTTTGCCATTCAATGATTGCCAATAGTCAAGAAATGCTTGTGGCACCGGACTCTTCATGTCATCATCCGCGCAAGAAATTTCTTTCTCGTCACCACTTCTAACGAAAGATTCCTTTACACCATTTGCAACATTCCCAGTACCTAAGTCATTTCCGCATGACATATCAGCATCAGGAGCGTCGGACCCAGAGCTGGGCCTCACAATCTTCCTCATAGATCTCTGTTCGCAGAGCTCGTCTATCTCTCTAAGAACGGACTCGTCCAGCTCATCATCATCGAGATAAGCGCTGGGTGTAAAAACATCAGCACCCAAGCGAGAGCACCCAGCCTTCTCTGCAACGGGAGTAACAAATCCCCCATCCGCAACTCTCTCTCCCAAAGAAGGAACCCGCGGTGGGGGAAGCGTGCGGACAGGTGTGAAGAACCCCTCATTGTATGCAGAGGCATCGGCAAAGTCTCCAAGATTGAAACTAGGCAGGCAACGCACCGTCCGGAACCCGGAAAGGGGAATTCTTCGGCGGACAGGCGGGTCCTGGAGCTTCGATGGCCCCGTGCAGACATCGACATTTTCGTTTCTGCGAGAAAATAAGAGAGAGAGAGAGGGAAAGTAATAATCGGGATCTTCGTCGAGAAAAAGCCGGAGGGATGGAGTTCGGTGGGGGTGATGGGAAACTAGAGAGTACCTGGAGAGTGTAGGAGGGGCGGACGGGCGGGGCCTCTTGCGGGCAAGGAGGCCCTTCGCGGCGCGGAAGTTCTGGGTGATCCGAGCCCTTTGCTCCTCCGAGGGGGCGACGAGGTGGCGGCCGAACGGGGGAGCGTTCTCCTTGCCCGCCGCTGCTGCTTCCATTTCAACATCCGTCGCTTTTGGTCTTCTCGTCATGGGAGTAATCTCGACCTGAGTGGGGAGGAGGAGGAGGAACAAACCGCAGCCGACGCCCTGAGGGAAAGAGAGTGGGCGTACCAGGGAAGCGTGTAGTCGACAGGGTAGCCAACTCGTTTCGGTATTTTCGTTCAAAATGAGGGCAAGGAAATGGATTTTTAGCGCCAGATTTTGACGGTCTTAGGATGGGCCTGGACCCGTCCCGGTTCCTGGCCTGTTTTGGGTCTGTTTTCTTGGAAGCCCTTCGGTTGTAAATGTGGCATGAGTCTTTTTAATATTAGATCGGTTTTTTTCAAATTTAGATATGGAGTACGACTTGTCTACACTAAGAGATTCTTCATGGGCTTTTTCTAATTTTTCTTCAATTGAATTTTGTCCAAGCATGGGAAGTGGTGGTTTTTGGTTCACTGAGCTTACTGACGTCTGTATGGTTTGAGGTGATTCCTTTTTAGTTAAGGATGTTAGATTTTGTAGAGGAGGTGTCTGGGCAATTTTTTTCTCTGTAATTCTATGTGTACGGGTCAGATGTTCCGGTGGAGCACTCAGTTCAGGAGTTGATTGTTTCATAGTTGTGCTTGATGCCACTTCTATGGATCTTGTTGAAGGTTGTGGAGCTTTTTGTATTTGCTGTCTTCTCTATGGACTTTTCTGCAGATTTAGGAGGTTCTAGTTTATTACTGGTTGGGTCTATTGCTAGTCTAGATCTTTGATTTGTGTTCTTGGGAACTAATACATGAGGTTCTGGTGTTTTAATGGGTATGTCTATTTGTGGTATGGATGATCGATAAGCCTCAGGTTGAATACTAGTTATTAGAGTTGGTTCAGGGGCTTTACTTGTTCTATTTTCTATTGAACTCTGTTTAGAAGATGGATCATTTGATTTCCGGGTCAGTGAGATGGGTAGTGGTTCTGAGGGTTGAGTAATTTTTTGTTCAATGGGAGGTGTAGGTGGCTGAAGAGAGCTTTGATCAACAATTTTTTCTGTTGTCATTTGTAATGGTTCATGAGGTTCTACTTGAGAAGTGGGTAAAGGAGCTAGTGGTTCTTGTATCAATGGTCTTTTAAAGGGTTGAATGGTTTCACTTTCAGTCTGTGTAGCAGTAAATTGAGTACTTGGGCTTTCTGTCTTCTTCTTAGACTCTTGGATAGGTTTAGGAAGTTCTTGTCTCATGTTGAGTGGGTCGATTTGTTGTTTGACGGACTGAATGTTGGGGACTAGAACTGTTTGGCATGGTGTTGTACTTTCTTTTTGATCTGTTGAACTCTGTGCAAGTTTAGGACGTTTTGTTTTATTCTTGGAAGGGTCAATTTGTGATTCAGAGAAATTTGATTGTTTAGATGGCTCAGGAGCTAGTGGTTGTGCAGTAGGCATTGGGGAGGCTATGTTCTTTGCGGACTCTTGTACAGGCTTAGGGTGATATTGTTCCCTTTTGCTCGGGTCTTTTGGTGATTTTGAGGGCTGCTTAGGTTCTGGTTGCCTATGTGGAGGACCTGATTCTATAGACAACGGGCTTGATGTTCTCCCAATTGGAATTTGTGTAGCTCGTGGAGTTCCTGGTTTATGAATCGTTGAGTCTATTGGTGATTTGGAGATCTCAGAATTTAGTTTTGGAAGGATTGGGCCTATTGTTTTTTCTTTGGATATTTGTTTAGGTTGTACAACTTCGGCTTTTTGGACTGGTGATGTAGTCTGTGGTTCAGTAGACTGAGTGGCATCTCCCAGCGGAGATGCAGGAAAAACTGGTTCAAGATGGTTCTGACCATCTATTCCTTCAATGAATCTTTGTTCAAGCTTAAGTGGTGGCAGTTGATTATACCAACTGACCGATTTTGGAGGTGGGACATTGACCTCATGCATGGAACTTTTTGGGTCCTCTGGAGATTGTAGCTTTTCTAGGTGAGTCAATTTGTCCAGTGTAGACATTCTAATTTTGAGCTCATTTGGCAGTAGACTTCTCCGGTTAATGTTCTGGTCGCGACCACGAAAGTCCTAGTTCACACAGGTCCCAATCAAACCCACACTAGCCCACCTGACCCAGTAAAGTACTACCCCATTAAAATCCACTGGAAAACAGATAAATACTTAATCCAGCTAAAATCCAACAAAACCCTAATAAGAACCCTAATAAAACAAAATCCAATCAAATCCACTTAAAAATCCAACAAAATCCAATCAAATCCACTTAAAATTCAACAAAATCCAATCAAATCTACTTAAAATTCAACAAAAACCCTAATCCACTTAAAATCCACTTAAATCAACCTAAAATCCAACAAAACCCTAATTAATCAAACTTTTAAACCCTAATCAAGTGAAAAGAAATTAAAATCCATTAAATAGGACAAAAACACTAATCAAGTGAAAAGAAATTAGTCTGACATCTTGCCATGCATCCTCTTGGGCCGAAAGATCCGTCTTTTGCCAGGTTTGCCCTAGACCATGAGTCTGACAGGCTTGTCCAGGTATACCACGGCACGAGCTGGGAGATCCCTCACGTTCTTCTTCGAGAGCTGAGCTACCCACTCATTTTCAGCATCATCCTCATGCATTACCTAGCATTATGGTCATCCTTTGCATTTGCATCCT
>JAMKQA010039711.1:0-53710 GCA_024699735.1 Posidonia australis | reverse complement strand
CAAAAAAAGGAAACAAAAGGTAACGAAGACACAAGATATCAGAAAAAAGGTAACAAATATGGAAAAAAAGAAAAGAAGAAGGTAAGATTACCTTCAAGCAAGAGTAACCATATCAAACTTAAACGTAAACAGAAAATCCACCACAAAATATAAAATCAATGGTTATAATGACTTGTCCTCAAATATGCAAAAAGAGGACATGTCCTCATCTGATCCTTTTGCTATATACATGTCCTCTAAAAAAACCCAGACCCGACCCAATAAGTGAGCGGGTCTAACGGGTCCGGGTCCACGGGTCTTATTTTCAAGACCCAGACCCAGACCCACGGGTCTGGGTCTAAACCCGACCCATTGCCGCCCCTACATATCCATTAGCCACAGATTATTGTCTGTAACTAAAATCGATGATTAAAGTACTTTTTTTGTAATAATTGTACTGTTTGTCCTCTTACTGAGCAACATAGTCTTTTTTTTTCTATTAGTTCTATCAAGTTTACAAAACCTTTCGATTTGATACAATGTGATACATAAGAAAAAATTTCAGTTCCTAATTACAAAGATTTTCAGTATTTCCTTATTATTATTGATGATTTTTATAGATGTACGTGAGTTTTCCTTTTGTCTCATAAGTTTGAGACATATACTCTTCCAAGAAATTTCTTTTTTTTAGTCAAAACTCAATTCAATTTTGATATCAAGATTGTTAGGTCTAATAATGGAATAGAGTTTTGTTCTAATGACATGAAGGCTTTTTTCTCTAGTCTTAGTATTATACATCAAACTTCTTGTGTTTGTACTCCACAACAAAATGATGTAGTAGAAGTGTAGAACGTAAGCATAGGCATTTATTAGAAGTTTCTAAAGCTTTAAAATTTCAAGCTTCCCTTCCTATTAAATTTTGGAGTGACTGTATTCTTACAGCCACTTATCTAATTAATAGAATGCCATCTATTGTTTTGCGTGGTATTCTTCTATTGAAATTCTTTTCAAAAAGAAACTATCCTATGATCATATTACAACTTTTGACTGTCTTTGTTATGCTAGTAAGTCACACATGTTTCATAAGTTCGACTCTATAACTTATAAATGTGTTTTTCTTGGATATCCTTTTGTTTAAAAAGGTTATAGAGTCTATGATTTAAAATCCAAGACTGTTTTTGTTAGTAAAGATGTTATTTTTCATGAGAATATATTTCCATTCACTCAAAAGGATTGTGATTCTCATGATATTTCTATACCAAAAGGCAGTCCTCTTGATGATATTTCTTTTTACTCTAATGTTGATGATTTTCCTAAAAATCCATATAACATTTCTGTCTCTAGTCCTGAAATTCTTCAATCTATTAGACATTCTTCTTGTACTTCCAAATCTCCTTCTTATCTTAAAGATTTTCATTGTTTTGCTAATAGACGACATATTCAATCCAGCACTAAACATCCCATTGCTAATTGCTTATCTTATCATAGATTGTCATCCTCTCATAAGTCTTATCTTGCTTCTAATTCTGCTAATACTGAGCTAAGTACTTTTAAACAAACTCAGTCTAATTCTCATTGGTTAGAAGCCACGAAAAATCAGTTAAAAGCTCTGGAAAACAATGGCACTTGGGACTTAGTCAATTTGCCTAATGATAAAAAACCTATGGGGCGTAAATGAGTTTATAAAATCAAATATAAAGCTGATGGAACTATAAAAAGATACAAAGTACGTTTAGTAGCTAAAGGATACACTCAAGAAGAGGTTTTGATTACAATGAAACTTTTGCTCCTGTGGTTAAACTTGTTATTGTTCGTACATTATTAGCTATTGTTGTTGCCAAAAATTGAATTGTCAAATCGCTTCTCAGGAAATCAAAACTGTCTCAAGTTTGTATCTAATTGTAGACACCCAATTTTGACAGCCACTTATGGTGGACTCCTCTGGAGGAACGTGTTCCGGCGATAACAAGGTATTTCACCCCTTCTAAACCCATTTTACCCCAAAACCAGCCCAAGATACTTAAATCAACCCAAACACCCTAAACAAGTCCAAAGCCAATGATCCAACTTTAAACAAACCCTAAACACCAAAACCCAACACTAGAATCCAACTCGTGTGCTCTGTGCCAGTGGAGGGCACAACCCAATTGCATGGTCCAACTACGCGTCGTGGATGCACGTAAGGAGCAGAGCTGTTAGGCGTGAGTTGGCTGACCCGTTGTTTTCATCGTACCTCGTATGAGCAGCGGTGTCATCTGCATCACCTTAGTGTGCTTGACACCCTTGCTTTCGCTACTCACGCCCAAGCCGTCCCTGCCTGCCACCATGCCCTGCTGCCCTTACTCTCGCCGCCCACGCTCGAGCCATGTCCTGCCATTCACCTGCAGCACGCCACCACCTCCTCCAAATGACCTCCCCATAGCAACGACCTAGCTCTCTTGGCGTCTTGCCTCTCGAGGCCACGTTCTCAGGACGACCTCCCACTTTGGCTCCTCCACTCACCCCACGCACAGCCACCTACCCAGAGCACCATCATCCAAACCCTTCAACCAGTTTTCGGCCATCCTCCACCTTCCCCAGCGACCCTAAACCAGTCTGACCATCCAATATATATAGCATCCAACGACGCAAGTGGGAGGAAGAATCCACCCATCCATTCTTGCATCCAAGTAGATAAGAACATCTCCCATCATTCCCTCTTACTCTCTAATACCTCTGATAGCTGCCACAAAGCTCATGACTGGATACCATGGTCGTGAGAACCAGTGAGCTCCAATGACTGTAGAGGAGGATCGGGAGAGCGAACCAGGCATCTATTTATGATAGTTTGCTCTAAATCTCTATGCATTTAATTAGTCATTCGTACCATTACATTCCAGGAGTAAAGAAAAGCCCATTGGTTTGTTGTCGTGTTCTGTCTCTAGCATGCGCACCTCGATTGCGTGATAGACTTGCGTGATTTTACCAGGGGCAGAATATGCAGCTAGCCTATCCTTTCACCCTTTCACCCCATACTTCTTTACCCTATGTCCATGCATCTAGGCATTAACCCTTACATATTGGCACACATCTCATGCATCTTAAATCCATTTATTTTTTTTGAAATCAGTAGATATATTTCTTTCTCCTTGCAATTCGTGAGATTCAAACCTGAGAAGGAGGTGTGAGTTCCACTTCCCCTGACCAACCGCACCATAACAGTTGGTTATCTACTACATGCATCTTAAATCGTTGTAGCTCATGTTTATTATCTACAACACATACGTTCATATCATCATGCGATATTACTCCAAATCCTCCTCCTGCGTCATGATACTCACATCATGCGTCATGACACACTTGCATTTAAGGTGATGACGATTATTATGTCGAATCATTTTGACTAACAGTCTAGGATTCACATAGCGTTTCTTAACATTAGGCCACATCATTTTCGCCCCACTCATATCATTTGCATCAGCATAACATATGGTATACGTCCATTTTTGACTTAGTATGCATGCATGATCATTTGCATTTGACGACACACAAGCGAGCGAAAAGCCTAAAAAGAACGATATCTCGGGCGTATGGGGGTGTCTAACACCTTCCCCATGCGTAATAGGAGTCTTTATCTTTTCCTTGACCTACAATGACCAATGTGTTGCATCCATTAGGTACGGAACATGTATACACATTTATACATGCATTTGCATTCATATTGCATTGTTTTTTTCTTACGTTTTATCGCATCTGGTTTTCCTTGTATTCTTGGTTTTTCTAAAAGATTAGGTGGCGACTCTGTTTTGTCTTTATCGTTTCTTTTTTTGTGATTCGTTCAGTATTTTCGAGTCAAATGTCCTTCATCAAATTCACCATTTTCGTCGTAACCTTCTCGATTTTTCGCATGTTCCCTCACGTGAAGGTCATTTCCAACATGGTCACACTAACAAAACCCAAAAGCAACTTTTGGAAGAAGTCTTGAACCCCAATGTGGTGAAAAACTTTCATCCTTAATTGAATCCTAATCTTGATTTATAACAAATACAAAATTTTGACTTTGAAATTTTCCGGATATTCGGATTTGTTCACTCATGGTCTGATCCGATCTCCAGCACCAACAAACGCAGCAGCCTTTCCCGCCATTCTTCTCTCCTCTCCTCTCCTCTCCTCTCCAGCCACCACACTACGGCTAATGTCCCTTTCCCTCCACACCAGATTTTTGAAATCGGACAAGAGAACCCTTTCCCTCCTCCAACAGTGCCACCTTACCATGACCAACATCACCCAAATCCACGCCCACCTCATCGTCTCCGGTGCCATCTCCGACCCCTTCCTCGCCGGAAAGATCCTCGCCTTCTGCGCCATATCCGATCGCGGCGATCTCGACCACGCCCGTTCCGTCTTCCGTAGCGTTCTATTCCCCACCAGCTTCCTGTGGAACACCATGATAAGGGCGTATGTCGAAAGATCACAGTCCGCGGCTGCTCTTGGCCTCTACAAACAGATGCTTTGTGATGGGTACTTGCCCAATAACTACACCTTCTCGTTCCTTCTCAGGGCGTGTTTGGATCGGTCGGTGGTTGCAGATGGGCAGAAGGTTCACGCTCAGATTCTGAGGCTTGGATGGGAATCGCATGATTTTGTGCAGAATGGGCTTATACATATGTATGCTGGCTGTGGTTGTCTTGGGTTTGCTCGCAAGATGTTCGATGGATGTTCAAACAGGGATGTGATCACGTGGACTGCAATGGTCCATGGGTACGCGAAGTCCGGACAGATTGATATGGCAAGAGAGTTGTTTGATCAGATGCCCGAAAGAAATGCAGTATCTTGGAGTGCAATGATAACCAACTATGCCCAATTTGGAATGTTTGTGGAAGCGCTGAAGCTATTTAAGGAGATGCAACTTGCAGGCGTTGGTCCTAACCACGCTGGTGTTGTGGGTGCTCTGACTGCTTGTGCTTTTCTTGGGGCTCTGGACCAAGGTAGGTGGATTCATGCTTATGTCAAGAAGAATGAGATGAAGCTGGATAGAATACTTGGGACTGCGCTGATCGATATGTATGCCAAGTGTGGATGCATAGGGACAGCTTGGCAAGTGTTCAATTCGATGGCTGAGAGAGATGTTTTTGCTTACACGTCAATGATATCTGGCTTATCGAATCATGGACACAGTGAGAAGGCCTTGGAGCTATTTAACAGGATGCAAGATGAAGAGGTTAAACCCAATGAAGTCACTTTTATATGCGTGCTTAGCGCTTGTGGAAGGATTGGTTTAGTTGAAGAAGGGAAGAGACTCTTTGACAGTATGATCAGTGTTTACAAAATCCAACCAGGAGTGGAGCACTATGGCTGTCTGGTGGACCTTTTTGGTCGAGCCGGATTGCTTGAAGAGGCTAATAAAGTGGTGAAAAAAATGCCAATGGAGCCTGACTCTTACGTCCTTGGTGCTTTGCTCAATGCTTGCAGAATTCATGGGGATGTTGAACTAGGTGAGGTGACTGCAGAGAGCTTGAAAGGGTTGGGACTTGCCCATGGAGGAGTTCATGTATTGCTCTCCAACATGTATGCATCCAAGAAACGGTGGGAACAGGTGGCCAAGGTGAGGAAAGGAATGGAGGAGAAAAAGGTGAAGAAGGTGCCTGGTTGTAGTATGATTGAGGTGGATGGTGTCTCTTTTGAGTTTGTTGCAGGGTATCATTCTCACTTGCTTATGGAGGATATCATGTTGTCACTGAAACAAATGGATAAGCATCTGAAGTTGTTCAGCCTCAACTCCAAAGATGATGCGGTTGATTATATTCTTGGATTGGAATTGGGGGCTTTGCAGTATACCAATCAGCAACTATAGAAAGTAATCTTATCGTTTCCTACATGATATGCATTTCATTTTTAGGTTTGATTTGGTCAAAGTTGATAGAGTGAGCACTAAGCTCTCCATCTTTTTGGCTCTTTGTACATGAATTTGTGATCCATCAATGTGGAAATGCCAATAAATTAGCGATCGGTGGTTGCCCTCAGCTAATGGTTTAAGCCATATCATATGTTCGGACTGCTACGCTCATAGATCTGTGAAACCAATGCTCCAGGCATTTGTCCACATATCAAGTCAAAGTTGGTAGGATGGAGAGCCTGGACATCAAAATTAAGGCTTTCTCCTTCCTTGCTTGGTTTCTTTTGACTTGCAATGCATATGCTGAATCTTTCTTGAATTCATGACAGAAGTGCATCAACTGGCCAAGCTTAATCCACCTTGAGCATGTCTGATTCCCCTCATATCTACCAGCATCAACTGACAAAGCTTAAGCCATCCAATCGATAACTTTTAGTGATTCTTGTGTCTATCCATGGCATCTGTGGTATTTCTCACTCTCATTCTTCATGGATAATATGTAAAATATAGTTAGCAAAAAAAATTTGTAAGTAAAATTCGTAGTCGAGAGAAAAAGATTGTCACACGTCAATGATTGTTACTTACATAATTAGCAATGAAAATCAATTCTAGAAGAATCATATTCAAAGTCATAAGCTTCAGTATATGACTGTTATTGGATAACAATATTTCTTATAAATGGGATTCCCTTATTCAAAGTAGATATTTTTTTTATCATGGGTTAGTACTCTGTTAAACACATCATCTAGGAATTCCTCTCCATTGTGGTAGCAGCTTAGAGCACATTATCCATTAATTTTCCCTTTTTAAAATACAATCTGAATAATGGAAGGAGGATATTATTTTGGCATGATGATTGGGAATTAAATGATCCTCTAAAATACCTTTTTACGAACTGTTATTCTGTAGCTAAAAAACAAAAAGCACCTTAAAAAAGTTGATAGGGATATATCTGATTAAGGGAAAGTCCTGTTTTGAGCAACACTTCTTAAATTCTAACCAGAATTTAGGATCAGAAGGAGTCAATTTTTAAAATATGTTAAATTCAATTCATTTAACTGAAAACAAGGATGAAATTTTATGGTATTTTTCTAGTGATTCTAATTTTTCTATTAGGAGTTGCTATAAAATTCTGAATGATGATGGACACATCCTCATTTAAGAAATCCATATGGAAAAACCCAATACCTCTGAAAGTTAAGATTTTTACTTGGTTAGTCAGTCATGATAAAATCTTTTCTAAAGTTAATCTACAAAAACGAGGTTGGATTAGATCTGTCTTGTAATGTCTGTCAATATGCTATTGAATCTTCTCATCATATATTATTGAACTGCACTACTCCAAGAGTCATTTGGAATTGTTTGTCATCTGACATAAATCGACTCTTAGGTTGTGGGTCACTTTTTGAGGTTTCTTCTTGTTATAGTGGGCTTATGTTTAATCTTTCATATCAGGATTGGATTTTTCTAGTTTTTGCTATCTTCTGGGCTTCTTAGTTTAACAGGAATAATGTTATCTTTCGACACTTAAGAAGAAATATTAACTCAATATTTCATCGGACCTTGGTTTTGGTTTCCTTTTGGACAGACATTCTCTCAACTGGGCAGGACACTCTCTCTCAAACCTTTGACCAAATCAAGCATAACTAGGACCAACTGTAGCCAACACCAGATGTCTCTCTTGTGACTCTAGCTAACGAGCTGTTGCCATCAAACTCGGCAGTTGTCTTTGGATCTGCTGAACGTTGGCATAGTTGTTGCATATTTTGTTCTATTTTGCTCAATTATGTAATTTGAAACTTAGCTTATTTTGTCCTACCTAAAACTGTAATAATACTTTATACTTGACTTCTTTCCATTGTTGGAGGAATTAAACTTTGTTTTGTATACTTGATGATGGTATCCATAGCCAAGTATTTTAACTTTAATATATATCATTATTTATCGTTTTTAAAAAAAGTCATAAGCTTCAAGCCTTTCCTTGTCTATCAGGGTCCTGTATTTGGATCATATTACTTTTCTAAAGAAAAGGTTTTTAGTATATAGATGTTGTGTTTTCACCAATTAAATTATAAATATGTTAATCTTATGCTGTATCAAATTCAAACTTATTCTAAAGATTGTTCAATTTTTCTTTTATTTTTAACTCTCTTGTGCCAAGTAAAGGAAAAGAAAAGAAAAGTTAAAGTCCAAAAAAGGAGGGGAAGTGAACTCAATTTTATTTTCTTTTTAACTCCAAAGTATTTGTACATATATAGAAAAGAATTGAGATGGAAAATTTTTAAGCATGTGTAATAAACGGTTAGAATTCACTTTCTAATTGAGTGTCTACATCGAGCATCATGTTCTACTATGTTAATCACTAAGAAATGGGGAGAAAAAAAATAGTTGAAAAACTTTTTTCTTTTTATCGGAACCTCTCCTTCCCTCATGGTGGCAGAGATTGAGGCCTCTCCTTCTTTGTTGTATCTTCTCAACGGCAGTAGGATCTTGATGATAGCAAAGATCGGAACCTTCCTCTCTCATGATGGCAGAGATCGGGGCCTCTCCTTCCCTCTTAGATCTTCTCGATGTTAGTAAGATCTTGACAACAAAGAAGAGGTTTGATTCCCTAGTCATCTCTCCTCCCTCTCTTCTCTTTGTTTTTCATAGGTTTTTATTTGATTCCATGTTGATTCAATGAGAAAAATCCAAAACCAACGCCTATTTCATACTCTCTAGTTTTTTACTACTTTAATCGATGAGATGAAAAGTTTCCAATGCATTGTTGACATTCTAATGTCGTTTTCTACATTTGTTCAAAAATTGATTTCTATTGACATTTATTTGCATCAATGAGATGCAAAGTTTGGATTAAGTGAATTCAATAGTCTATTTTTCCTACTACCATTTTCTACATTCCACTAAAGTATGTATATGATATCAAAAGAAGTGTATTGGAGTATTTATCAGGATTTGTTCAAAACAAAATTCATTCTATTAACGTTTTCTACATATGTTCAAAAAATTCTCATTCTTCATTTGTGATATCATGAGCCAAATGAAAATTTCTCATTCAGTGTTTCTCAGTTTTATTTATGAATGTGTACCTAGATGATGTCAACGACTACATATTTTGTTCTCTTTCATAGCTATTGAATGGAAGTTAGTATTTTTCATTTTAAATTGTGGATACCTATTTGATGAAGTTGGTATGTTCATATCAATTTATGAATGTCAAGAACCATGCTTAATATTGTTGCAAGAAATGATTAACATATAATAAGTTAAATTTGATGTCAACAATAAACAAATTGATATCAAGTATCTGAAGTTTTTTTTCTTTTTTGTGGAATTTGATGTTTATGAAATATTCAAGGCCATAGAAATATTTGATAAGGATAAGAAAAAAAAATATTTTTTATGTTTGTTAAAGGACATCCAACTTTAATGGCTTCAATGGATTTTGAAAAAATAATTGATAGATGAGACACCTGATAATTTTGGAGAACTTTTTTTTTTTTGTAAACAATGGATGATAGACAAATGTCTAGTGATGGATGTATGTTTTTTGTAGATATTTGAAATGAAGTATTTTGTAAAACTTCATAAGAAATGTATTTTATTGATAATTTTTAAATTTATAAAATAAATGCTGTAGTAAATTGATTTTGTAAATACCTTAAAAGAAAGGTATTTTGTAAATTATTTTTTGGTTGATGTAACGTCCCTAATTTCCATAATAATTTAAAACAAATTACATTAAAGGAAATTAAAAGCTAAATAGAAATATCAACTACCAAGAACTTGTGTGTGCGGCTACGAGACTTTGGACTATGTGTACTATGCTAAGACTCATCTGCATGTCTGCACTTGTAACTCAAAAACCCCGAAGAGCAAGCGTAAGTGACAAAAGTCACCCAACATTCACCTCACGAAAAACAACGGAAAATATATATATATTAATTTTTCCTTAAAATTCATTTTCTCCGAAACCACCAAGATTGACCAACCAGGCCCAACAGGCCGAAAACCACAACAAACGCGATCCACATCGGCTAAAACAGCAAATAAGGCTCTACCATCCCAAAACCACAAGCAAGGCCCTCAATGACCAATATCACACACAGTAAGTCGAGAAGCCCGGTGCGAGGCAACTAACTCTGGCCACAAGCAGCCACCAAGGTGCACTACACTGCCATAGTGACACCACCCTGTGCAAGAGCGATTACCGTTTCGTAATTTTTCCACCTGGAAAACCCTGACAAGGTCAACCCTCTTTGGGAAGATAGTCTTGTCTCTCAGGACACTACTAGCTACGGGGCACATGTCCCACCTGCATTGGCCACCACAAGATACGCCTCCTCATGGCGTCCTCCACATGGTACTTAGGAGAGAGTGTCATATCTCTACACCCAACAACACCTGAGCCTCAGTGCTTACAACTACAGTAGGAGTATCATACCTCCTTGTCATATCACAAGACACCTCAATCCACGGACCTCAACCTCAGCCCCACGAACGACAATCAGGGAGTATCCTACCTCCAAGACCCAACAAACACTCGCCTTGGTCTCTCAACCCCAGACCTCAACCAAGCAAACGCATCCGACCATTCAAGAATATTGTCACATTCTATGGTCTAGACGACACGATCCCACAGTATCTCGGCCTGCACACAGGAAACAATGAAAACATTTCCAAAATGGGCCAACATATCTCTATTGAAAACCATTTTCAAAACCATTTCATAACTTTAGGAAACTCTTTCAAAAACCTTGACAAAATGACACATCAAGTGTCCTACAAGACCACCACTGATGGCCCATGATCCCATTTCAAATGGGCAAAACAAATTAATCCGGAAAACCCATAGAAATCACATTTTATAAAACAACTAGCTTTGATTCGACATACCAAAATGGACTCGGTATATCGAAATCTCTTGGATCAAAAGATTGACCAGAATCGATCGATCGAAATAGGTGTAAGCACCTAAAACAGCAGACCAAAAACCAGATCGGTTGACCAAAAGTCCATGGTTCGGTAGGCCAAATAAATTCGATCGACTGAACTGAAAAACAACGGTCAACGCTCATAGTCAAAATGGTAGACCGAGGAGATTCGACTGATCAAATTTCGACCAAAGGATCTAATTTAACAAAAAAATGGCATACTAAAAAAGTTCGATATGCCATTTTTTGCGAAATCAGAAACGACTCAAGGCACAAGTCTGCAAAATCGTCCAAAATGGGACCAAGGGGCGAACCTCCAAAACAAACATCATAAAATTCAACTAAAATATATATCGTAGACCCTCAAAGCTACTCCAAATCCATACAACCCAAACCAAAATTCATCCATCATGCGAGGAGAAATAAATTCGAGAAGCCATAGAGGTGGAAAACGACCCAAAACCACACGACCCCATTAATGGCCATAAATTCTACCATAAATCATCATAAATTTACAATAAATTCTAGAAACGTAAATTTACCTAGATTTCATACATTCCTATCATTTTTTACCATTTTCATGTTTTCTACAATACGGAAGTGAAGTGTGTACCTAAGAACGTACTTCGACGATCCACTCTGATCTCCGGCCAACTTCGGCGACCCCAAGCATCCTCGGCCACTCCACGACCTCAAGGACACCACACCAAAGCTCCACGCATCGCCACATGCCATTGCCGACCCTCAAGTACACCGAACAGAGGCAACAGGGGGAGAAGGAGAATGAGGGAGGGAAAGAGGGTAAGGTGGAGAAAGGGGTGAGTGAAGGGAGAGAGAGAGAGAGACGGTGGAGTAGAAGGGGAGGAAGAGTGTTGTGCTTGGGGAGGAGGAGGCACGGGAGAGAAGGGAAGGATGGGTTATTGCATGGAGAGTGTGTCTCGACTTAAATAACGACACAGGGAGGAAGGTAAGCACGTATGTGCATCAACCAACCTCCATCTACCAAACAGAAACTCTACACACACACAACCACTCGCTCCCAGCACAAGACCAACTGCAAGCCTCGCCAACCGATCTACAAATGCGAGCCCCACATAGACCCACACACGGGCCCACAAGCACAGTGCCAACTACCTAGGGATAAGCACAGGAACACACAAATAGAAACCAACTCATGAGGCTCAGGCCCAAAACCACAATTTCACACAATGGACCTCGAGAATAGTAACCTCCGTTCAGAAATAAATTCAGTAAAAATGTAAATAATTACAAAATAAATTTACAGATGTTACAGTTGAGTAAATGATTATCATGATTGCATGTTATTATGTTGTATGTTGATTTGTTATGATATTTCTTTTAAAGTTTTTTCTATTTTTTTTGTGAATTACATAAATATTACAAAATTGGTCAAATAAATTCTGTTGATTTTTATTCTCTTTGGTTTCTCTTTGGTTACCATTTTTTATTTTCTTTTGTTTCCATACACAAATAGACCCCATGTACCACAAGGAAAGGAAAATATTCTCCATAGTTTCTAACAGATGTGAGATGAAGTTCTCATTTTCCACCCAAAGAGTAGAATTTAAGGTAGTGTTTGGTATACTGGAATGAACAGGAATGTAATGAGAGAATTCCATTCTGATGTTTGGTACAAAAAAAATCTTTGGAATAGACATAGAAATGAAATTCTCTTGGGAATCAAATTCCTATTGAACATGAAAATTTCATTCTTTCCCGATAGGTAAGGAATTTGATTCTCATTCCATTAGGAATCATCTTAAAAACGTCATGTGCCCTTCTCTACGGCCATCCTTCCATCTCCGTAACGTGTTCTCGATGTCTGTCACCCTCCTCCTCCTCCGAGGCCCTCACTCCTCCTCTACGACCTTCTCTCCTCCGTAACCATCCCTTTTCTGTATTTGTATGTTTTTCCGTCTTCTTTTCTTATTTTTTCTATGTATGTATTTTTTTACAAAGAATATTAATATTTTTTATTATTTTCTTTTCCTACAAAGAATTTTTATTCTACCAGGAATACTTTGTTAATGTTAATTTAGAAAGGATTATCTATATTAATACTAATTTATAAAAGATTATCTATGTTAATACTTTTATGTGTATATGTATATCGTAGTGTATATGAGAAAAAATTATTTTAATTTTTTCCCAAATTGACAGCATACTTTTGTTAATATGTAATTATTAATTTTCCATATTTTATATTTCTATTTCGATTCTGTTCTTATGTATCAAATATTAGAAAGGAATTGTCTATCAATTCCATTACATATTAAACACAAGAATGAAATAAATCTATTCCATTTCAAAATTCATTTCATTCATATTTATTTTCATTCCAATGTACCAAACGCAGCATAAGAGAAAAATATTTTCCATGACATGAATAAACACTAGAAAATTGATCTTAGTGAAAACAACCACCATTATTCCATAGAAAATAAATTTTCCTGTAGCACAAAAATTATTTTCTTCCATTTCCATGCCACTACCACCAAGGTAATGTGAAGTTATCATATGCAAGAAAGCAATACTGAAAAAACTGGATAAAGTAATTACTGGTTGATATTTTGTGCAAATCAAACTTGATCACATAGTATTATCAAAAAGAAAAAAAAACTAAACTCGATCACATTGTCATAAGTCACCCGGAAAAAAAGAAAGAAAATAAGAAGCTGAAATCCTTCAATACGAGCACCAATACATTCCTGCTCAACATCTGAAATAAAGGTTGAGATACTTCTTCTGTATTTAAAAATATTTAATTTGAGCCAGCACCGTAAAAGGCAAAACAGTATCCCTCTCCTTTTTCCCTAGAAAATTACATATCGAAGCCGCCAAAAAAATATGAAGCAGAACAACGCATATTGAGCTGGACTGAGGAAAGATCATCCTATGGTCGTCTACAAAGTTCGCAACAAGCCACCAACTCACTAACACAGCATGCCATCTAAGACTACAAGACCACAAATAATGATTTGAGAACTTCCAACAATTTCGATAAAGAAGACATTCTACTAATTTACATTTCTCATAACTGTCACTTTGAACAGTACTAAATGTTATCCCAATAAAACAATGAACATGAAAAAATCAATTATTTGAGTATATTTTACATATGATTCAGATGCTACATGAGACATACTGGGACAGCACTGTAGTACTACCATCAGTTGCTACCATACAAGCCTGCATACGAGATAGTTTGAACCTTTTGACTTACATCAATGATCTGATGGTGTCATTACCAACTAGAACCAGCTCAAGGATGCCCATGACAAGCAAAAGATATTAGCTTATTTCATGTTAAGCATCTCTAGGAGGATCAGATAGATAGGAGCTTCACCAACTTTTACGTGGTGGATAGCTGCAATGGAATTATATAGTAATCAAAAAGGACGATAATTGCAATTTAACTTGTAAATCTGTTACTAAGATGGAACGGCTCGTGCTCTGTAGAACATGAGGAAAAACAAACAGTTTGAGCTTCTTATAGCACAAGAAGTTGAACAAAGAACAGGAAACACTGTAACCACTAAACCAATTGTAATTGAGTTGTAACTCTTGCTGCTAACAGGGCATACAACTGGCTGTGCGTAGCAGTATAACTAATGTAACTAAAAAAACTTAAATATGATGCTTGTTTGAACAATAAATCACGATGATATGTATTTTCATCATCTTTATGGTTCTATCTCAAGAAGAACATTGGTTAACCCCTCAAAGATCCAAGTCATCTAGTGTCACTTTTCCTACATCTCAGCTTGCCATCTTTCCCCTGCCTGTGGATAACTTCATGTGCATTATGTCTGAAGTTGCCCCATTTGCCCTCTTTCTAATCGCAGTTTTCCTCACCTGCCCTCCAATTTCTGCTCCTGACTCCTCCTTTCATTCTTTTTCACTGCTTTTCTTTTTCGCTATTAGAATTTATCTACCTATGAAATGTGCATGTCGGCAATATACCTATGATGTACATGATTTCTAGTTGAACATTGGATTCCTACACATAGATCAAATGTTGGTACACAACCAAAGATTGACCAAGTGGGTCACATGTTGGTCCATGTTGGCTCATGTCAACCAGAAATTGCTGATCTCAGGTACAAAAATCATGTTGGCTGACATCTGTCACGTTCTCAAGGAAACTTGGCATTTAATGTTTTGTGTTGCTTTTCCTTCAAAAATTCAATCACTTCACAATTTTTTAACACTGTAAAATTTCTAAGTCTTTCTTCTTGAGTGGTAGCATTTCTAAGTTTTATGTATCAGTCTAAGAGTCAATACTCTTTCACAATGCCTAACTTTATTTCACTGAATCAGGTTAGTTTAGGAGAACATCTCTTTTTTATGTTATTCCAAGGGAAATGAGCATAACTTGAACTTATTTCTTGATTTTTTTATTTTAGTTAGTTAAAAGAAGTTATAATGAGAGTTTAGGTATGGAATTAATGAGAATCATCCTATCCTGCTGAAATCGTGTTTATCTAAGAGTGATATATTTATAGCCACTACTGATCAAAGAAAATGTGTATAAAACCTTTGTAAGTTTGTGATTTGAGTAGGTACATATAGTTTAATAATTTATAATATATAACCTTTTTCTTGCATCTAACAAGATTTAAATGAACTGCCTGTCCCAATTAACTAATATTTTCACCTTGGGTCATTATTAACAGGTGCTGAGGAAAAATATAAATACTTGTATTTGAAGAAGAACTTGAACAACTTCGTAATGAATATATTTGGGCTAGGTGTATAAAAAAGGAGCCTACGTACACTCGTGTCTGCTGGATTGGTTAACTAACTCTCTAAAAGTAAACCATCAAATAAAACACCACTTTAACTAGGAAAATGTATTTGGTGTCGTCTACTTGGATAAATAGTGACACAAATATTTGTCTTTTCTTGCAATCTTGAAGAGTAGAAATTTTACAAGTAAGTGTATGGGCTTTCATTGCAATTTTTTTTGGAGCAGTAACATTGCAAATTTTATTTTGAAAGGGTATTATCAATTTTCTGTGGAAGATCTTGGTCAATCAAAGTAAAATCCAAACAAAAATCACTCTTAAGAGTTTATGAGTTGAGAGCTCAAAATTTTAGTTCAAAATTCAATTTATCATGTCAAGCATTTGTAACAACATGATCATTATGATCATCCAGAAAATTATATGGAAAAGAGCTGAAGCGTAAGTTTTTGCCTAGCATTGTAAAATACCATTTACATGTCAGATGGAAATTTTGTTTCCACAAAATGTTTCGGCATACTCTAATTAAGGAAGAACTGAAGAAGCAATGAATAGAGCTAAATGGAGAGAACAAATTCATGTTGCTGACCCCACAAATGGGACTAAGGCAAGGTTGTTGTTGACAACAAGTAGTCGACTAGATTCATATGGTTGAATGACCTTTACATATATATAAAAGTATCACCCACATGGTCGACATCAGTGGATTATATAAGTAACGTTTGGTACGTTGGAATGGAAACTGGAATGAACTCGAATGGAATGAGAGAATTTCATTCCGATATTTGGTTCAAAAAAAAATTTAGAATAGACATGGAAATAAAATTTCCTTAGGAATCAAATTCCCATGAAATCAAATTCTCATTGAACATAGAAATTTCATTCCTTCTCAAGAAGTGAGGAATTTGATTCCCATTTCATTAGGAATCATCCTAAAAATGTCATGAATTCTCCTCTACGGTAGTTCCACCTTCTCTACTGCCATCCTTACTCTTCTGTAGCGTGTTCCCAACGTTTGTCACCCTCCTTCTCCTCTGAAGCCCTCCCTCCTCCTTTACAGCCTTCTTTCCTCCACAACCATTCCTTTTCTGTATTTTTTTTGTTTTTCTGTCTTCTTTTCTTTTTTCCCCTGTGTATGTATTTTTTTTACAAAAAATATTGATAATTTTTATTGTCTTCTTTTCCTACAAAGAATTTTTATTCTACTAAGAATATTTTGTTAATGCTAATTTAAAAAAGATTATCTATGTTAATACTTTTACATGTATGTATCTATTGTAGTGTATATGGGAAAAAATTATTTTTTTCCCAAATTGTCAGGATATTTTTGTTATTATGTAGTTGTTAATCTTCTAAATTTTCCATTTCGATTTTGTTTTTATGTGTCAAACATTGGAAATGAATTGTTTGTCAATTTTATTCTGCAATTCCATTACATTCCAAACATAGAAATGGAATAAATCTATTCCATTCTATTCCATTTCAAATTCTATTCCAGAGTTCATTCCATTCTTATCGATTTTCATTCCAATATACCAAACACAGCATAAGAGTTTCATACAGTTGCTGCTTTGGTATCATAAAATTTCAAATCTCGGCATGACAGAACCTCTTCTCAATATCTTAAACTAACCTATGCTAGAGGCCTCTAGTGCAATACATCGGGCTCTCTACTATAAAAAATAGGTCAAGCAAGAAGTTTGCCTTGGAACATTTTACAAAATAATACATTGAATATGCAACAACCTATGCCACAAGGCAATATACGTTTCATTTCAACTAGGAGAAACTGCAGGCACTACTTCCAGAAAAAGAGGCATATGAGAGAGGTACTAGGAGAAACTGCAGGCATTACTTCCAGAAAAAGAGGCATATGAGAGAGGTACACTTACCAACAAAGATTCCAATTGAAAATGCAGTTTGTTTCAGTCAGATTCAACAAGTAATAAAAATAACTCCTCATCGGTTACTGGTCCAAACTCCATTGCCCTTTCCAGAGCCGTTTGGCCTCCACCATCCTTGATGAAGGGACTTGCACCCCTGTGAAATAAAATATCATTCCTTTTCTCAAAATGTCTGACAGTGAGAAATAGCATATATTTATTTGCTAAAAAAAACTAACTAAAACAGCAAGATCAATCTGTCCAAGTTTTCTTGGAAGAAACCCACTAGTTACCTCAACCTTCATATGACAAGAAAGGTTGGTAAAAAATTTTAAATTCTAAATGCTTTATAAGGTTGCAAAACATAAATCCACTCTGGGTTTTCTAAGGGAAAATTATGTTCTAAATTCTTGATATTTAGATGCTGATAAAACAGGTTTGGTGAAATGAAATTCATGAAGCAAAAGAAAGAAAGTAAATGGGGATTATGAACAATAGAAAAGAAATTACAACAACAACAATAATGCCTTGATCCCACCATTGGGTCAGAAAATGAATCCTTTCTGTCCATATATTCTTATCAAATGCTACTTCCTCCATGAAACTATGTATGCTTAAATCATTTTTCACTACTTCTAGCTATGAAACTATAGGCATCCCCATACCTCTTCTAACTCCATTAACGTTGATTAAGTTCTAACTTCATGCAGGTGCATCTCTAGGAGAAGAACTTGAGAATCTCAAGTTCTTTTCCAAACATGGCTAAATCACCAAAGACGCTTCTCTATTATCTATTCTAAATTGGTGATACCCCAGCCTATTATGAAAGAATTTATCACTAAAATATTTTATTTTATCACATAAAAATTCAGATAAACTTCCCTATCTAATCCAACCTGCTTTAATTCTATGGAAAAAATCCTCTTTAATATTCCTTTTTTTTAACCTTTTTCTTTGAAGAATCCATGTTTTTTACTTATATTTATTATAGATCCCAACATCTAAAAATATCACTTTTAAGAACCTAATCTCCATCATGAGCAGCAATGGAAGTGATGGTCACAAGAAAGTAGTACTTGCAGAAAACAAGAACTATCATCAGTATGATAGTCCCTATTCTAATTAAGATAAAATGTCTTGAATTTAAGAATCTAAACATTCAGATTCATCGTGTTAGCTTACAGAGCAATTCCTGAAAACAACTCAGGAATACTCACATAGATTTTGAACAACAGACCCTTCCAAACTCAAAATAGCATTCTGAGAATCTAAACACAATATATTTCCAATAGATACATTTTTAACTAGAATTCTGAATAAATTAGTTATAAAACAAACCAATATATTCCCATGTATATAACTCTCAGATGGATGATGGGTTATGGCTAGAGAAGCCAATCTATAATACTGAAAAACAAAGTTTCAAATAGAAATGCATTTTTGTAGAAAGAAAATTCTAGCCATATTGACAGCAAAATTCTAACCTTCTAATCAAATACTTGGCAAGCACATTGTTCCTCATGAAAACACAATGATGGAGGGGGGTTCTACCATGAAAATCTCTCATGTTTATGTCAGCACCAAACTGCAGGAGCAGTTCTAGCATAACAATATCACCTGCATGGCATGCTAAATGCAGTGGAGAACAGCCTTCAAGACAATTGGCTGGCTCACCAGCGTCCTTGATTTTCAGACAGCTCGCAGGATCATATTGCTTCCTTTCTGCTTGGCCTTTGCTCACCTTTTGGATATCCATGACATGGTAAAGATCATCAGGATTAGCCATATCATATGGCATGTTAGGACTTGCTTCCGATGCGACAAGAAGACGATACACTGCTTGTATTTTACCAGTTTTAACAGCATCCCAAAATAGAGCAGAAAGAGAATGTGTTGACTTGGTTGTGTCTTTGGCTACAAAACGTTTCTCCACATACTGTTGAAAAATGGTCACATCAGAATTCAGAAACAATTTTTTATGGTGACACACTTTACTGTTAAATAAAGAAAGTAATTGTATTTCAGGTATGCACTCTTTCCACAATCCTTATTCCATCAGTACAAGTATTGATAGACAAAGCAGTAGGGGACAACTTTAAAGTTTGAGCCATGATTCAACCCTAAACACTTGGTATTATAGTTATATCACCAGTCTCCAGACTAGTACATGCTCAAGCAAGGAGATCCTATGATACTTGAGAGAATCAACGCCAAACAACTCCAACTTGGAAATAAAGAAGTATTCAGATAGTTCATGATGACTTGCAATGCTTTTCAAATTATTATAATGTGAAACGAAGATGTGATGGTTAACCAAATGATCAATTTCCTTGATATTTAAAAGCCTTACAAATAATCTACTTCATTTTGATTACTCGATTCATATGAAAATATCTGCAAACACTGGCTATGGCTGGACTGAATGTTTAGAAGCACAAGCATGCACTTCTCTATAATCCAAAATTTTAAAGCTACTTGTTAGACTTATTAGTTAGCTATTAGTCTATTTAGATTATTGGATATCTGTTTATTGGATGTTCCTCCATATATGTAACCCCTATCTTCTGTAATGAGATGATCTAATGCTATTCCCTTCATATGGTATCAAGAGCAAGGTTTCTTTAAAACAAAAAAAAGCGAAAAGAGGGAGAGAAGCAAAAGGAAAGGAGGGAGAGAAGCAAAAACCCTAGCCACCGAATACCACCTACCATCGGCACCTAAGGAGCATTTTTCTGCCACCGACGTTGGGCCTTCGGTGATTTCTACCCTTCCATCGACCGTCACACCCCCTGCCAGCCCCTCCTCTGGCGTCACCAGATCTCTCCAAGGTCTTCTCCACCACCAATCACCCCCTTCCGGACCTTCTCCACAGTCAACAGCCCAAATGGGACATATTCCACTGTCATGTCAGGTCATCCCGGCATCTCCGGTGGCTTGGCAGTCCCGTCGGTGATCATCTTGTCATGATATAGGCTATCAACGTCTCCTTTCCTCATATTCGTGCCCTTGAACTAAGGCTGCAAGTTCAAGAGGTTGATTTTATCCTTTTTCGTGCCTTAGATTGAGACTACATGTTCGGGAAGTTATCAATGACTCCTTGCTATCGTCTTTTGGCATTATTCCTATCTGCTTCAATCATTATTGTTGTTGTTCATCTCTGATAGGATTGTATTATTGTTGTTTTTTTGATTATTATGGCCTTTCTTTTCCATGTCTATAGATGTACTTGTAAAGAATTTAAGTAGTATCTCTGTTTGACTCAATGGACAAAATTACTTGTTTTGGTCTCAAGCTTCTGAGACAATCCTTGGTGTCTATCAGAAGATTAGTCATCATACACATATGATCTCCCAAATGTCAAGGATGATACTTTTGAATATTGATTTACTGATAATTGTGCTATTACATCTTAGATTGTCAACAGTATGGAGGAGAGAATTTCCAAAGGCATCACGATGCTCAAGCCTGCCAAAAGGATATTGAATGCTTTAAAGAGCACCTATGACAATGAAAAGAACATCTCCTAGATATATGTGATCTATGAGTAGATTTTTACTCTATGTCAGGCAGACCATTCAGTACAGGACCACTTCACTTGCTTGCATGTACTTTTAAATGAGTAAGAGATTTATCAACTTTTTGTAATTGCCTAGATGAGAGAGTATTGTGAGGAACTCGTTGTTGTTGCCTTTACATCTGGCCTCAACCTCGAGTTAGACTCACAGATATAAGGACAAATTCTTGGTGCTGAGATTGTTTCCTCTTTACAGTCCACTTTCTCCAGAGTCTTACAGATCTCTATTGCTACACTAGTTGTTGTTCTAGATCAATTTGCGATGACTGCTCCCTCTCGTGGTTGTGGCCAAGGTCGAGGGGGGCGGTTTACAGGGGAAGGACAACCCCTGTATCAACATTGTGGCAAGTATGGTCACCAATTTGATAAGTGTTGGGAGAAATTTGGCAAGTCCTCATATATCACTTCTGTAAATACTAATACAAAGATCTCCTCCATTACATCACCTACGGATCAACCTACTCAGTCAGTATCCATTTCTCAAGATAACTATGACTGATTTATGCAATTACAATCCAATTAATCCTCCACTATAACATCACATGCTTCTACTATAGGTACTAGTACCTCACTAACTTCTACAAGCAGTTCCTAGATTAAAGACCTTGATGCTTCTTCCTACATGTCAGGTACATAAGACCTATTTAACTATCTTTCACATTTACCTAATATTCGTTCTGTTTCCATTACTGATGGTCATACTTGTACGGTGTTTGGAGAACATGTTGTTAGAGCCTCCCTTCCAAGATTATACTTGACAAAGTCCTATATATCTTTGATTCTCTTGTTAACCTTTTATCCATTAGTACAATTACAAAGTAATTATACTATTTTGTAACCTTTTTTCCTTTTTATTATTCCTATCAGGATTAACAAATAAGAAACTGTGAGCGTGGAAATAGTATGTATCTGCTAGCTCGTGATGAGATACATTGGGAATCAACATCTATTGTATTTACACAGGAGTCGTCAATTACTATGACACTTTCGACTTGATCACCCGTCTTATAATAAGCTTCAACAGATTTTACCTTGAGTTTCTATCAATCCTTTTGTTTGTGAGTCTTAACAGTTAGGTAAGCATCACTATGCTACCTATAGATATCTTAGTCTTACTATTAGTCAGAGTCCATATAAGTTGATTCATTGTGATGCCTAAGGTCCTGCTAGAGTGTTGTCTGTCTAGTTATAAGTATTACATTGTTTCTGTTGATGCTGGCTTCTTAGGTTTGTTGATGCTGGCTTATTAGGTTTATCTTCGAATGAAATCGTGTTCAAGTCCTTGTTATAGCCAAATAATTTTTTACAGAAATAATAAATTAATTTGTAGTTATTCAAAAAATCTTTTGCACTAATAATACACTTGAATTTGTTCAAATTAAGCTTCAAAATTATTGTGCCACTCTTGACATTCTTTATTAAACCACTTGTCCTCATACATCTCAACAGAATGATGTGACTAAGCATAAATATCAACATATTCTAGATGTCACAACACTAGTATGTTACAAATATATGTTCCAAAGTACATGTGGTTTGATGTTGTTCTTGCTACTTCTTATGTTATCAACAGCAAAATATCATCTACTCCTCTTAATGGTGATATGCCTCTTCGACGCTTGCAACCTAAGGAGTTATTTCCTTGCTTCCTAAAGTATTTGGATGTGATGTCTTTGTTCAAGATCTGTCTCTAAGTCTTGACAAATTATCCCATTAATCCATTAAATGTATTTTTGTTGGGTTCTCGAAGACTTAAAGAGGGTATCAGCATTTTCATCCACCTAATCATCATTATATTGTTTCTGCTCATGTTACCTTTTTTTGAGTCCACACCTTACTTTGGTCTATTGATTCTCCTCCAATTAGTGTTCCTCTACCTCTGCTTGTTATGGATTCGACCATGGATGATAATGATTCTCCTATTATAGAACAAAATTTGTCTCGCCCTTTGTAGATTTGTCATCGTCATCAACGACAACTACAAGCTCTTTCTTTGACACGACTGTGGAGACACTAACCTTAGACCTTGATGTACCTATTGCTGTACGAAGACTACCAGGAAACACTTCTTCCAACGAGGAAGAAGAAGCGAATATGGTAGTTTCCTGGTAGTATCAAAGTCTCAAGTACCATGAGACACCAATGCTTCCATTTTATGCCTTATGATTACCTTTCATCTTCTTTCCTTAACTTTACTTTGTTTATTTCCACCGAGTCTATTTCTAGAAACTACCAAGAAGCACTTCTTCCTCGTTGAAAGACTGTTATAGTTAATGAAATGGAAGCATTGGTGTCTCGTGATACTTGAGACTTGATTACTTGCCCTATAGATACCAACATTGTCACTTGTAAATGGATGTTCACTATCAAGCACAAGCTAAATGAGTCTGTGGACAAGTATAATGCTCGTTTGGTTGCTTGTGGCAATTATGGTCTCAAACAAAGTCCATGAGCATAGTTTTAGAAGTTCAACAGAGTTATTACAGACAATGGTTTCCAAAGATGTATAGTAGATTATTTAGTGTTTTACAGGAAGACCACCAGAGGATATGGGACTCTGACAGTATATATTGATGATATCTTATTGATAGGTAGTGACTCTATAAGAATCAATTAAACCAAAGAGTACCTCAAGACTCATTTTCTTAACAAGGATATGGAAAAATCTAAGTATTTTCTGGACATTAAGTTTACCATAGGACGACATTGTTACAAAAGAAGTATGTACTACATTTACTTCAAGAGACTGACCTTATGAGTTGTAGATCCGAGAACACTTCTATAGATCAGAGTCCTACTTTCAAGGATAGTTCGTCTGAACTTATGTTGTTCAATATAAATGTCTGATTAGAAAGTTAATTTACTTGATTGCCGCTCATTCTCACATTTCTTATGTAGTTGAACTTCTCCGTCAATTTATGCATGAGTCTAGGATGGTTCATGGATAAGAAACATTATGAGTTCTAGTCTGCACAAAAAATGCTCCAGGAAAAGGCCTTATTTACAAAAAAAAATGGTTACTTGTAAATTAAGACTTATTCAGATTCTAGTTATATTATCATACTGATAACAGTGGAGACACAAAGTCACATCTGGCTACTACACACATGTTAAGAGCAACCTTATTATTTGATGAAACAAAAAACAGAATGTTGTATCTAAATCCAGTGTTAAGGCTAAGTATCGCTTCATGCACAGACGACATGTGAGACAATCTAGCTCATATTACCACTGATAGAACTTGATTTGTCTGTAGATGTTCCTATGACTATGCATTATGACAATTAAATGATTATATTCATTGCTAACAATTCAACATTCCATGAACACACAAAACATATTAAGATTGTCTATCACTATATACATGATATAATGATGAGAGTAGTTATCTCTACTTCTAGACTCAGTCTTCAGAGTAACTAACTGATATTTTCACAAAATAACTAGGTGTTAATGTATTTAGTTCCTTTTGTAACAAACTAAGCATGATTGATATATATACTCAAACTTGAGGGAAAGTATTAGACTTATTAGATTTATTAGATGTTCCTTTATATATGTAACTCCTATCTTCTATCATGAGATGATGTAATGCTTTTCCCTTCACACTACTCTATTCACATAGTTGGGTTGGTGCCAATAATTTCAAGAAATGTGGGAGAACCAACTTTAATCTTGTCAATAGGGTTAGCCTGACCAATTCTTGCAAGAAACATGCATGATTTTATGCTACATTGCAAATGAAGATGGCCTAGAGTGCTTGAAAGGTGATACATTGTGAAGTTACTTCGTGACTAAAAATTAAGAAATGATGGATCGTCCTCATATTACTAAATTGGAGCACAACTTATGGCTACTAACCCCCGTGTCCTGAAGCCTGTAAAGCCCTTATATTAATATTATTTTTTAGCAAAGTTGAATTCTACCAACAATTGCATCAACGAATTTTTATAAGATAGAATACACACAGAGACACAAAATGCAATATCGCTACCATGCCTACAGCAAAGGAACACTAAAAACAAAGGATAAGGGAAAACATAGAGACGAAGATTTGATATATTTAGTGGACAAGTGATCCTCTTATTAACTATACAGAAATATTTACTTAAAATGCTGCTATACGAACAAAAGAAAAAAACCAACCAGAGTTAAATTGAATCCTGGCCCATTACATCCTCAAGAACTAAATCATCTTTATATCCTCATGTGGGATTCATAGAATGGGATTTGACAATAAGAAACTCACTAGCAAATAACTATGGACAAGTGTCTATCCTCAGAAGTGAATTAATGGATGTGGATAGAATTTAATATCTGAAATAAATCCATTTCAACTAAAATCAGCTTCTTGGCTCAGTTTCAGCAGATGACAAAATTAAAGATGCAGTTGTACACTATCGGGGCTGCACGAGTAAAGGTATAGTCGTACAGTACCTTTAGTTGAATATATTTCTCCTTCACTGATATAGCATCTTGAGGGCCAGGTTTCGTGATGGGTGCCAAATGTTTATCTGATTCATCCCTTCTGCACGGTCAAATTAAGTACAGTTACAGTATGAATGGTAAAGCTAACTTCAACTAAATGGCTAAAGTTCAAAAACCATAATTACAATTGGTGATCTACTGGCATGCGGTTTTATTGTACACATAAGATGGCAAACAATGTCTTACCTTTCATCATCTAGCTTAAGTAGCTCCTCCCACACGGAATTGCAATATGAATTTCCCAATGCACGAAATAAATCCAAGACAGTAGATTCCCATACTCTAACATCTAATGTCAGAGACCTAACCTATAATTATGAAATAGAATCAGCCATGTGCTGCAAACATAGAAAACCACTATACAAATAGCAAAATGTGGTCACCGACAAAAAATAAAAATCAATTTTGATGATTATAGTGTCTAATTCTATTCAACAATAGGATACGAGATGTGATTAACAAATGCTGTAAATTGGCATCCATTTTTGTGGATCACAGAATATGCTACAATTTGCTACCTATCCTTTATATTCAGGGAATAATTTATATCAAGTAGAAAAAGAAAATGATTACATAGGAACGCTAAGTTGTGAGAAGAGCCAGTTAACAAGGTCTGCAAGACAAGGTTCAAACAAAGGGCAAAAGTTGTAGCCAAATGAAAAGAAAAGGCTATGCCCAGCATCTTGTCTTAGTATCGATCAGAAGCTCAGCTCTAAGCTTTTTCTTTAAATTAAAAGTATGATAACAACATGCACTGAGAAAAATTTTATCATACCAACCGCATAATCTAATAAATAATAATAGTATATTAAACACCATGGAAATCCCACATCATCTATAAGAAAGTATTGGAATGAAAAAAAAACCTCGCAACTATGTTATTGTCAACTAAGTTTTAATTTGACACACCTTGTTTCAAAAAATATATTACCTTATCCTAGAACATTTTCTTTGAATGAAATTTTTGACAGCTAAGAAGTGTGTGTTAAAAGGCCAACCACCATATTGCAGCTACTTTTTCACAGCATTACAAATACTCATAAGTCATAACAAGCAGCTATCAATGTTTCAGCACATTTAATTTGGATTAATTGATCCTTATGCACTGCCGTTGTGAACAATTTAGATTCCAAAAGGGCACCAACAATGTACCACAAATCTGCAATTTCCATGTTATATAGTCCCATAATACTGTATCACTTTTGTGATATATAAAGGGCAATTTATTCCACCCTTGTGAAATAAAAGCATGGTGCCAGAGCCTTAACAGTGTTCGAAACGTGATTATGGGACAGCATCAAGTTCAACAAGTTGATTTCTAACAAATCATCTTCTACCTTGGTGAACCAGGCTTGAGCAGCATCTATCAATCTTGGATCAAGTTCAAGCAGAGCACAAACACATACTAAGTAGAGCCAAGAAAAGAGTGAACAAAGTATTACCAAGCTCAACTAAGATTTTTATTTTAATCTACGTTCAGTTTAGTGAAATCATTGTTTTTGAGAGAAAGATGAACCAAGCTGTAGTTTCAGGTTCACTTGTTTTGCAAATTTTTACCATCAGCTTATGGTGTTGATGTTTCTACATCCATCGCTGTTTGCTGATGAAGTTTTTAGCCTTTTCCTTTCAAAAGACAGCTGCTACTAATGGAACAGAAATGCTAGTTTGTCAGTCTTACAGAATATAAATGTTACTGACAAATTTGTATGCTTCTATGACTTTGTGTTTGTTTCCAGGTACTTATATAGAAGTACTACCAAGCTTTAAAAAAAAATCCCAAACAAGTGAATATCAAATGTCAGGCAAAGAATGCAAGGATTGCACCTTTGAAATGTGAACCCCAAGATTCCTGTGAACACCAGAACACTCAATGCATAGAAGTATTCCAAGATTTAATGATGCCCAATCTGGTTCAGGAGAATTACATTCTGCACATACATCATTTCCAGGAATTTTTTTGAGGGCCTTGGAAACATCAAGCTGCACAAGATCTGTAACATTCTTTACATTGCTAGCATCATTATTCAATGACAGAAGATCAGAACCATCAACATCAGCAGCGCTGTAACCACCCTCACCCACAAGTTGGGGACCTGCCTGTTATCGACCGATATGAGGTGGTGAGACCTTGCATGTTCGTGCCATGTGCGACAAGTTAAGAAAATGAAGAACAGGCATTGATAACAAACCTGCTTTAAGAAAGGAGAATTCAGAAGTGATGTGATGACTGCAGTGATTTTATTAACCCAATCTGTTCTCTCTGCTTCATTTTCAGCCTATCAAAAAGTTGGCACAAGTTTCATAGAGCATTCCGTGACAAAAAGAGAGAGTATAGTTTATAATATAAACAACAAAAGAACATCTGGTCCATTTCAGTAGTATTTATTAATCCAATCTGTTATATCTGCTCCATTTCTGCATATGGTATTCTCCAATATCCATATATTTGTACATTTTCTCCGGTGGAGCTTCCACCAACCGGTAGGCTTTCCAATTATCCATTTTTATAAACTTCCTCAACATTATGCTCCATATAGATAATAAAAATCCACTCAATATATCTAAGGAGTGGCAGTGCAATCTTATATTTTATCGAACACTGCAGTAGAAAATTTTCTTTGGATAATCTAAACGGTGTAATAAATTTAAATTTGCTGCTTGGTATTAAAATATTAGATTGTGATAGTTACATCCAGTAGAAAAATGAGTCCATGCAGTTCACATTTTAAGACTACGCCATAAGCAATATTTTGGATACGAACATAGACATTTGACTGTAGTACAAGGGCAAAGTTGCCTACTTTTTCCCTATAGCTAAGCACATTACAACAAAAATAACCAAACGAGGAAACATAGGCAAGATACTGAAGTCTAGTAAGGCCAGAGAAGTAAACGAATAAACAGCACAATCATGCGATCAAGGGTTTTTCCTTTAGGGGCATACAAGAGGTTCAAAACAAAAGTGTAGCACGGTAGCACCAAGGAAAACATTGAAACATCAAAAGGCAAAATGGCAAATAATGGACTCCTTGCTGGATATTGTCTGCAATGTACCTGCAAGGTGTACATCTTAAGTGGAGAAATTATCCTGAAACAGAACCTCAAGTCTGTCTGCTCCGCATCTATCTTCACTGTAGAAGTTCGAAGATCAACAGTATGACAACCCAAGTTCTCTTCCCCCTGAGATGATGGTCTGTGATGCGAGAATCTAAATCGACCAAAAACTCCAGAACCATGTTCCAACATACCAGTCGACTGCAGCAGCTGAGATCCCTGCTTACATGATAGGGTTTTTAAAAAGAGTGTAAGTTAATTTGCAGGAATACTAAGCTTAATTATCAAAAAAATCTCATTTCTAGTAAATGTTGTGGGCCAATCGAAAGCAAGAGTCAAATTGTTTCATAAGTAGAACTCTCTGGAAATACAGAAACACAATGTTCCGACCACATACAGGCAATCATCTTGTTGAAGAGTTTTTTGGAAAGCAGAATATTTTTTAAAAAATCGGTACAACATATTTCAGCCATCAGTTACATAACTCTTGTACTGGGAGATCGTACAAGTAGTCCTTCTAGTGCAAAATGATGGAAGATGAAGAGTACGCCAAACATCTTATGGATGGCGTTAAGATCAACAAGAAATTAGGAAACGGTGGTGAGATCACCTCTTTTTTGCAGGCTAACTGAATACCTTTGTAGGAATATGGAAATTTGTTAGAAGATCAAAATTAAACGATTGAAGTAGCATTTGGTACGCTTATGAGAAAATCGATCCCACAAACAGCGTTTTTGCAGATGTTAGTCTATCACAGCCTTGTGAGATCATCATTTTTGAAAGCTTTCATGCATAAACGAGAAGCTAACGTGTTGAAATAATTCAACGAAAAATGTGAGGTTTGGTTCAACTTTTCTGAAATAAGTGTTTTTTGCAAAAGCTAGTCCTAATAATTGTTATCAAATGGATGAGAAAGAAGATGGTGGCATTTGCAGTTGCAGTGAGAAATTCTGTTGGAAAAGAACAAGAGCATATTAAAGGAGAAGTCATGTATGTGGAAAACATAGTTGCTAAGTATGTTCTTGAAAGCTGTCCTCTCCAATTTACTGGTCTTCATTCTCTTAGATCTCCAAGTGCATAGAAGAGTGGCTTGCAAGTTCAACTCTTTTGGGGCATGAGTCAGAGATGGAGTTTTCTTTTCCCAGCAATCAGAAAGAATTTTGCTGAAAATGCTTAAAGCAAAAGTGGAGCCAAAATAAGAAGGGCTGACCAGGGTAATAAATTCCACAGAAAAAGGGAACAGGAAAAAGGAAAGACAAAGAAAGAAAGAAAGCAACCAAGAACATAAAAAACACATCAACAAAAGTCAGCATAGCATCCAGTAGTCAAAGAAGGCGATTATTTAGTTCCAACTACCAGTAACTTGGTAGAGCAGCATATTGAAAATCCTCATGTCACTGGTTAAAATCTGGTTGCTAACATGATCTGTAACATCTGCTCTTTACGCCATTGGACGTGCTTCTTAAGGACATTAAGGAGGGTTGACTTCGTGGTTATTGAGGTGAGTAATAGCGGAGACGTTGCGGGAGAATTCAAATCGAGTCATTGACTGTTAGAGGCTAATGGGTCGCTTGAATTACTACTCCAATTATGAGTTGTGGCATTCCCGATCGGTTGAGGGCTATATAAGGAGGCCTCGTCCCTATGTTTGGCATCAAGTAGAGAATTACAAAATGAGTGAGAAAAGGGGGACTACGGCTGCAACCAAGAAGGATTTCCATTGCCGTCAACTGTACACCATCAAACTTGGACCGGGGAAGCTTGTTCAACGTGGAAGAATTCACCGACGTGAGGAATCGATCACCAGTGTAAGGCATGTAGTGGGTGCTTGCCGTCAAAAATGGATGGACTCGTTCAAAGGGAGGTTGACAATGAACAGTGGATTTAGTTGATTAGAAAAAACTAAATAAATAGTAATCCTATGTGTGAAGACGAAGATAAGGAATTTTTTCATTTCTTTGATTGAAGTTTTTCATATTCTCAATAGTGTTCCCATATTGAATGTTTTATATTATGCCTTTCTTAACATATTCTTATAATTGCATCTAGGCCCTTAAAAGGTTACGAGTTGAATTATTTCAAAATTTATGACGTTTACTTGGATAACTTGGAGTTAGATACAAGTTTTGTACGTGTAGGAAAAATTACAAACCAACCCAAGAATTATAACTTTATTTCTAGATGATGAACCGTAACATTATCTTTCAGACAATAAACTACAGCTTTATCCTTTTATAATGAACTATAGTTATATTCTGTGAACAGAAATTTAAGAAAAAATTATATAAGAATCCTTCCACTTAATATTATTAGGCAAAATGAGATTTTACAATTAAGTCTCTAGAGTTATAAAGAATTAAAGAATTAGTACATTCAAGTTGAAAAGAATATTACAAGTATCTCTCATGATAAAGTAAGAACATAAAGTAAAAAAGAGAAAAGGTCTTGATATATGACTCTTTGAAGTAATGACCCTAAGGAGATATGCACTAATATAACGAGATATAGTTTTGAGTCATTTTAAAAATCTAGTGACAACAATAAGACGATCTGATGTCCACTGACACGAATTAGTATATAAGGTCCTCACTAAACAATCAAGTGTGAAATTGAACATGTAATAATGAAAGTGATAATGGATTGTATACCAACTGGTAGGCTGCATTATGCCAACGGTAAATGGTCCAAAGGTTCCACTAAATGACTGAAAGGAAATGAAAGTGAAAATAAAGAATTTATCATAAGTCTGTCTAGAATTATGATAGGTTAAGATTCCACATACATACTGTGTTTTTCAAAAACTTATACTATGTTGTTGTTTCCTACAGGATAGAATGTAAAGTTGCTTTAATTTAGACTTACATAGTGAATAGTGTAGCTCAATCTAATACACATGACCCAGAAGAATATAATTTTAATTTTATGTTCAATTCCAAGTCATGCAATAGATTTGTAATAGACAGATTTAAAAGATGTAATAAATATAAAAGTACTTTAACTATTCTCTTTTATCTATTTGTAATATTCACACATTCACAGAACCTTTATTATTACTTCCGCTAGTCCATACGTATGTGGACGTTACATGATTGACATGTAGATATTCCTTTAAATTTATAAAAATAACCATTTGTCCAGATTTCAAAATCCTCTACTCCTATTTCTATCTATTTCGCAACACAACTAATATTGCATAACTATGTAAGGGACTAGTAAATAGTTACAATCTAGTAACTTAAGGCCATCAAAATTAAAGTGATGAGTGTTGAGACAGTTTACGAGGGAAACAATTTTGTACGCCACTTCATTTATAGAAAGAGAATCTGCTATCATAGAATGTCATTTTCAACATATTCACAAAATGAAGAAAAACATACCGACCATTTGTTCCTTTGATTTTTGTAGTAGTACAATGAACCATGACTATCAAGAACAAAGAACCTTCTCTTCCAGTCTCCTCTCAGACCTGAAGACTGCTTCAGAAGATAGCCTTGTTTTATTGTTTGAACCTGCAGAAAAACAGTGTAACCTTCTCCTTATTTGATTCAGAGGTATCAAGGCTTAAAAAATAAAGAAAAATGAAGACGCAGCTGATTCTAGAGTACTAGATGAACACCAAAAGAAATATGTTTCAGAAAGTTAGACAGATATATAACAAAGCAGAACCATAAAATCTTTGATAGTATATAGTCTCTGAAGTAACTTTAGAAAAACATATATCAATAAATTAAATACCTTGTCAAATTAGGAATTATGGATATCAGAAGAATACCTCTCCCTTTGCAGAAGACTGCATCACTGCTTCTATGCTTTTATAAGAACTGATACCAACAATGTGGATACCATCACCATTTGTTGATGCCTCCTTATTTCTAGGGGATCTCAAATTTTCCAGCTCTTCGTGGGTTCTGAACTCCTGAATTCTCCTTGCAAGATTGTCATGCTCACTCCTTGTCATTTCCTTTGACTGTTGGGAATAAGTCAAAACCTGCTCAAATGAAACAGCTGGTTAAATAGTAGCGTGGCAAAAAAGGTCTATCCGGCTAAAGGAGCTCAGTCATCAAAGCGAAAATAATTTTTTATATGACCTATTTGCTTTTTTCAATTCCTATCTTTTGCAAGAAGTAATAACATTATTTTCTAATTTGAATCTTATTTGGAATATCTGGTCTTGTTTGGACAACCTTGCTTAAATTGAAATAAATATATGAAGTACATGACAAAATGTCAATATTCATATATCACGCCAGAAATGGAAAAAGCATCTTACACAGAGATATGGAGATTATTATATCTGAAATAAATACATTATCATGGAGAAGGATCCATATAATTTATTTTCATAATTATACACATGTCTTTTAATGATTAAAAAGCAAAGTTTTGCAAGAATACTTAATAGTAAGTAAATTTGTTATCTTGACATTGTGTATTTTTACTTAATAAACTCTTTAGTTGGGTATCAGTTTTTTCACACATTGCATGGGTTACTTACTAGTCGACAATGAATTTCTTGACAATTGTAATTACCTGATGTATGAATGGCTCCATCTGGCTTAGTAGTTCATACCCCTAGAAACAAAGACATAAGAACATAAGCTAACCGTAAATAAAAGAAAATTTTCAACAATAAGAAATGTTCATGGTAAATAAAATGAGATACCTGCTTAAAATATCGCAAGTGAGCATCCATTACAGCACTAACAGATTCCAAAAATTCATACTTCTTCTTTGCTTCAATAGTTGAAAGAGCATTAACCTGAATTTCTTGACACGGAGAAAAACGTTGCTAGCTAAAATTATAGGCCTCTTGTAGAAAAGGAAAGGAAAGTCCAAAGGAGACAAATCATACATACTAGATTAAACCGACATCTTTCAAATGCT
Organism: Posidonia australis; assembly: GCA_024699735.1. Classification (NCBI taxonomy): domain Eukaryota; kingdom Viridiplantae; phylum Streptophyta; class Magnoliopsida; order Alismatales; family Posidoniaceae; genus Posidonia; species Posidonia australis. Next base: position 20,273 of record JAMKQA010039711.1, on the reverse strand, counting down.
GATTTTGAGTTGTGCAGATCCTGTACACTCATAGTTTATGAATTGAGACAAGTAAATTACATGTAAAATGTGAAACATAAGGTTTAGGAGTGAGATATATCAACATCTGAAGGTTTGGGATAGAGGAGAAGCAGTGGGATTACCTCTTCCAGGACAGTTACAACATCAGCCCGTGTGCCCTTCTTTAGTGACATAACCTTTTCTCTTGCCTACAGAGCAAATTTGTTAATGGTTAATGTCAAATATTAACATTCTCATCTCAATAAGTTGACTCCTACAAATATATATAGGAGTTTACAATACTTCAATGGATATCCAGGTAAGGATCCATATGACATAATAACTCAAACATTAATATCTAAGGATTTAGTGCTTTTAAAAAAATAAATAGGATACATAAAGCTTTACAACAACTAGGAGAAAATAATTGCTAAACAATTGAAAAATAAATAAACCAAACAACCTTGAGACAGCTGTATTGTAACAAAAAATATAACAGGAATTAAATTGCAGCACAACACTAAATGTAGAAGTCTATATAGAAAATTTTACACCATCAAGGAAAACAGAAAACTAGAGAACAGAGAATGGGACTGAGGTCAAAGAAATATAGAGACCAGCAAGTCATGATGAAATTACAGACTGTGGAAACAAGTTATTCAACTGAATAACTCAGTTAGCTACAATTTTAATGCTCAACACACTTTTCAGAAATGATTGGTGATAAGATAACTAACCTACAGCATTTCCCAAGTCCATTTTATGTATAAAAATTGGCCGAACAAAAAATTTAAGTGTTTTTTTTTTTTGGAGGAGAAATGCAAAGGTGGATGCTCAATATGAACCCTAAGTGTAATGACCTAGATTTTAGGTAGTATTTTGGGCCAAATATCTGAAAACTGGATGTGTTAGACGTTAGAAATGATGCATCTTATGTTCAACGCAAGAAATCCCATGTCTTATACCTGAAATATTGATTTTCTAGCTTTTGAGTGTTAAATGCAGCATGTGGTGTGTCTTATATTAGATGCAAGAAATCTTACGATCAATGCCTAGAATATTGATTTCTAGATTTCTAGGTATTAAACGCAATAGATAGTGTGTCTTATGTAAACGCAGTACATGGTGTATCTTATGTAATTTGCATCCTGAAGTTTCTACCACCTATATATATACATGCAAGGTGGCTTCCAGGGTCACTTCTTCCTCTTCTTCCCTTCTTCTTCTTTGGTCTAGTGTGATGGTTCCCAAAGGGTCTCTGAAGGAGGTGTTGCACTTGGAGAGGAAGAGAGGTAAGTTTGGGTGCTTGAGTTCATCTTCCCTTCTCCTTCTTTTCCTTTTTCTTAGTTGCAAGCATTGATCCTTGGGTTTCTGGTGTGATGCATGAGTTCCTATGGAATGAGGGAGACTAGAGGATGTTATAGGTATGATCGGAAGCATGCAAGGATCGGAGCTCAGAGCTGCAAGGCGATAGACTTCTCTCACACCCATTTAAAGTTTGTTTTAGAATGTTTTGGTGGTTAGATTTTGATCATTTGCATGTGTGATTGATGTATCCTTGGATAGTCCTGGTTTTCATGAGGATATTGGAGCCTTTACATGCCTGTTTGGGAGGAAATTCTTTGCAATGTGGCAACCAAGGTGTTAGACAAAAGCCCTAGTGCATCTTAGGTTGGACGCCCAAGCTTCTGCGTCAAACACTCTTGGTAGTCACAGTGATTATACTCAATGGGGAGAAGGTTAAATGCATATGGGAATTGAGAAAAAATTACATACAATAGGATTTCATGATATTTCCCTTATATTTCAGTCTCTAGTTTTGTTTATAAGCATGCATGATAGTAATTAGGGGATTTTTAATTAACAATGCAACCCTAGGATGTAAGATGCAGAACCCTCTGCGTCTAATGTTAAACGCCCCTGTCATCTTACAACCCAGGTAGTGATAATAATGCATTCTTAATTAGGAATGGTTTAAATGGATTAAAAATTGGTAATAAGTTACATACAATGTTATTGACGACATTTAGTTATGTTTTGACCCTCCTTAATGAAATAATTATGGAATAGATTAGTTTTAAGGAGATTTTGGTTAAAAATAGTAACCTAGGTTGTTAAACACAAGGTTCCTTGCGTCTTATGTTGGACGTATGGATCCTTGCATCCAACGAATCAATAATGATTAAGTTGGTAAATCCCCATTGTTTGAAGATTAAACAAGATTATAAGACTTAGAGATATTAGGTTCTCCCTTAAATGGCCTATATGGATAATAAGGTTAGTGTTTAACCTTAAGATTAGATGTTGATGTGATTTTAATGTGGTATACTAAATTATGTATTTAGTGATACTATTTAGATGTTTGACACTAAGCTTGTTGTGTCTTATGTAAGACACAGCTCAATAGGTGTTTTACACTTTGCTCAGTAAGACAAGCTAGTAGGTGTAGTTGTATTGGTGTTTAGTCTTGTGATTAAATGAGACCTCAAGACTGTAGTCTTGGCTTTTGTGTGGTTTAGTTGCATGATTTTGGCCTAACAGAAGAACTGTCTAGGTTGTGTTTGAAGTCGATTTTATGTACGTGGTTTCAAAAGGGTTTTAAAAGGATTTTAAGGAAAATATTGCATATTTTGGAAAATGATTTTTCCAAAGGATTTGGAAAAAAAAACATAATTTGTGGTGATTTTTAATAGTGGTTTTCTAATGTTATGTTTGTGAGCCTTTTGAGTTGATATTTAAAATGATTTTCAAAAGAATTTGAAAAAAATGCATGATTGCAAAGATTTTGAGAGACCAAGAGACTGAAACTTCTAGCTGACCAACTAAGGACAACCAATATCCCTAAATGGTCGAGAGTTAGTCGCTTAAAATAAGATCTATGATTTTTCGTAGTTTTTTTGTAGAAGTTACGTGAACCGTAAGGTCATACTAACAGACTAGAAACACTTGAAAGGTCAATTACGAATCCAAGGTTGTAGTTGTTGAGCCTCTGAAGGAACCACAAGAACCATAGCATTGTACTGACGAATCAGGGATCGATACCTTTAAAGGGTTAGAAACAAGTTTGAGATCGTGATTGTCGAGTGGTAGGAGCCACATGAGTTATAAGATCGTACTGACAGATTAAGAATGATTGGTACCTTTGAAGGTCCAGGTACGAAGCCACGATCATGGTTACCAAATTAGGTGCTGCAGGGTCACAAGTCTTAACCAGACCTTGGGTGGCCTAAACACTGAAGACGTCGAGAGGGTGTATCCTGTGTTTGTCCCAGAGTGGACCTTTGAAGGATTCTTAGAGTATGACCTTGAAATAGATGAACTCTTATACAAGGTAACTTGTCTATGACAATGTAATACACCTCGAAGTGCTGAGAGGCTGCTTGTAGGCTAGCTAGTCATTGGTAGCCACAGTGACAGGATAAATTTTCGCACTAAATGTGTGAGTTTGTGGTTGTGGTTTCTCGAACTCTAATTCAAGTTTTCAGACTCCAGTCTAAGAAAAACTTTGGTTTTAAGACGTAATTTTGTGCTGACTTTTGAACTTGATTTGACGTAGAGTAGCCATTCCAAATATGTATAAAGAATTTTCAAAAGATGCACATGTTTTCAAAAGAAAAGAGAAAAAAAAATTTAAAAGGCATATGTTAAAAAATTTATGCTTGCATAACAATGATGGTTTGCCTTATTGTGGTTTCGTGGCATGAAAGTAAGATGCCTGTTTTCTGAGGTTTCCTGTGTGGTTTTTTGGGATACACGCTTATAAGGTTTTGTGCATCGCAATTTTTAGTGATTTTGGTTTATTGACATTAGTAGTTGAATGCTCGTTTTAGTGGATGCATTGTGTTTTCTGTGGTTTGGGTTTCATGTGGGATTTCTAGTAGTTTTGGATTTCCTACTTTGACATGTTAGACTGTTGAGATTTTGCTGGATTTTAATCTATTTTTGGTGTGGCCTTCGAATTTGGCTTTCCAGTTTTATTTTTCAGCTTTGTTTTAAGTGAATGTGTGCTGAGTGATCTTTTTCAGTGATCACTCATGTGTATTTTGTTTGTATTGTTTGCAAACATTGGTGTACGAGTAGGACATTTACTAATGCACATAGAAGAAATTCACTCAACCATACATAAAGGATTCTAAATAAGTTGTTTTAGATGTATTTCTGTTAATTATGTTGCCTATTAATGATTATGCTTGATTTAAAAAGTGATGTTAGAACTTGGAAAGAAAAAAAGTTAGGGTGTGATGCTTGGGGGTGTTACAACAAGTGACCCAACCCTGGCACTGCATTCTTAACATAAGCTTATTCGTTTCCGTAAATCATATAATTTCTCTTTAGCCAAATTGACCATGCAACCACATCTGTCTATTGAGGTTGGCTTTCCCATTTGATTGTATGTAGGGTCAAATGAGCTTTTGAGTTCCAAAACAAGATTTGTATAACACTTTGGTCAATCAGGAAATTTTATTAAAAGACACAGAAGCAAAATAAAAAACACAAGGAAAAGGCTTATCAAGTCAATAAGCCAACAAGAACACAAAATGAAAATAAACAAAACAACAAAAACTGGTCAAGCCAGTGCAATAGAAACAAACAGACTCCTTCCAGAAAGACAGCTTTTCTACATAAGCCAGCTTTTGGGTAAGTTAGTCCTTGCTCTGAACACTAGTTAAAAATCCAAAAGCAGACTTCTTGTGGCACTGTTTGGAATAGGTAATGGGAAAATAAAATTCCCATTGAATCTGAAGTTCCTAGAAGCAATTTCAAATGCTACCTATGACTATGGTATCTACAGATAAAAAATGAAGAATTTCAATGCCTTCCACCTATTGGACTTATCAAACAGAAAACTTGTGATTTTATTAATGGTATCAGATTGGAATAGAACTAATCTCTGAATTTTGTGGTTTTTTGTGCATATACATTCTAGCCAAGATGGAACAAAGTGAGAAGTTTGGATTTCCATTTTTGAACCACATACCATTTGGACCTCATTAGTCATGATCTCACAGTGGTTTTGGTACTCATTTGTAACTTCCCTATATCTCCTTATTAGTGCATGCAGGAAAGTTCCCTCAATGCTCAATGCCATGCTTGTCTAGATCAGTAAAGATTCTTGTGCATATAATCTCATTTTAAAGACTCATTTGCTACAAATTTTGAATACGTTGTTCTATCAATAAACTTAATATGAGATTTTTGTATGGCCTCATTTGGACAACAACTAAATTTCATTACTGCATTGGCTTTGCCCTGATATCCTTTCAAAGCTCTGCAGGGCGCATCTTTAGCTAACATTGACTAATTTCCAAATAAGTCAATAAAGCTTCTAAGTATCCATCCATTTAACTTACTTTTTTATGCATTGAAGAGACTCATTAACTAGCTCATTTTAAATTTTAATCTATTGAGTAGATCCCTGCTCTTCAACTGGTCTGCTGTCTGTGAAATGCATTAGCTTCCATCACCTCAATGTCAATAATTGTCTACCTATGTACCACACGTGTGCTATTTTGATGACTCTCACAACATCATTGCTAATAGCCCTTAGCAAAGGTTCTCTCCTATATGTATTTTAAAATGTATACGTGATAAAAGAAGTTCGCTCGTAAAACAACTGCTTCCAACAGTGCAGAGATTGGTTGTCCAGAAAAAGAATGTGCAGACCGACTAACGGGCTGAAATGACATATGGACCAAAGGTGACAATGATAATGCTTCTAGAATCATAACGAAGCATATGCATGTGCTTTCCCATCAAGATTACAAATTATACTTTCAATGTTTTGGCGAGTGTAGTGCTGACTGTGCACCAGAAAGACTATGTTCTACATTAAAAAATTATTTTTATAACCTTGATTTTCTTTTTCTGACTAAGCAAATTCTAAGTGATCCCAATAAAAGAAAGTTTAGCTTTAAGAAAGGAACGATGCTTCTCAAAAATAACAAGATTCCTATTTCTTGTTGGCACTATAAGGTAATGTTAGAATTAACATGCAATGGGGGATTTCTTGTGTGAACTTGTAAAATACTTTCGCCGAATAGATAATGAAATAACTCATAAATTTAATTTGATAAGATTATGATAATAAATTAGCATTTAAAAAGGGATGCCATATTGATTGTCATCCTTGGGAAAAAAAGATAATAAGAGTACCTGATCATAAGCCAGCTGGGCTTTTTCGAAGCGCCTTCGAGAATCCTATAACCCAAATGAGAATGATATACTTAAATAGTGCCTTGTATCTTCCTTTTAGAACTGTATTGAACACGTCTCAACAACAAAAAAAAGCCGAAAAACCTATATTATTACTAGTAGAAAACTTTTCAGAGCACAGGTTGAAGGTAAGTTTTTCTTTTTGTTTTTTTGAAGTTTGGGGAATTCTTCTTTTTGTTCAATGGGTTTGACATTCCAATATGGTTCTTTACTGGCTTTCTGACCTCTTCAACCTGCACTTGCATCACGGCCTGGGGGAAAATGAAGTATTTTGCTCGGTTTCATGGGTTTAAGGTACATAACCTATCCTGTGTTCTTACCTGCCAAAACTACAACCTATCACATTTCTTGGTAGGCTCCTCTTTAGCCCAAAATTAGCTTGAAAAGAATGAAAACTGCTGTAAACTATTATTTGATGTTTAGCTGACTCAACATAGTACATGGTTACTAGTTCTCTAGGGAAATTGTGCTAAGGTCTTCATGTTTACGGAGTAAGCTTAGAGTCTAAAGTAATTTCACCAAATGTCACCCAATATCAAATACTATGAAAGGGTGCACTATTTCCCTGATTATTATTGCATGACTTTAATATGTTAAATAGTTCACTCCTTTTTTTTCAAGTTCTTTAGTTAGCTTATCTGAGAAGGTTCTGGCCCTAATAACCCTGCATACTTTTTGGACTTTACTAATATATTTATGACATGTTGCACATAACAAACATATAAAATTAAATCAACATCGATAGAAGGTGAAAATAAACCTTTGCATCTTGTAGGTCAATATTAATGAATTCCACTAAACGATTGCCCAGCATGTGTTCTACCTGTAAAAGGGAAAAAATAGAAGATAGCCTGGAAATAATTAGAAGCAAGGAATGCCACATTTCTTACATGATTCTAGATTCTGGAGATAAACTCCATAAACCATCATATGTTTAGAAATCAAAAAAAAAATGGTATTGGTTCATCACTCCTGAAGCCAATGGAAAATGGACAAACATAATATCAGATGAGGGAAAATTCCATCTTTCTTTGATAAGATGAGTTTAGCAATGATTATTATGCATCATACAAATATGGTAATATATAATTAATCGATCCAAAAATATGCATGCAGTACCTATGTTGAATAGATATAGAGTATGGAAAGAAATCAGAACAGCATTGCGACAATTCCCGCACTGATTACTTTAACCTGATGTCTGTCAAGCAGTCTTAAGTGAACTTTTCAGGAGGAGTCATTTTCTCAGGAAATAGAAAAGTCTACAGAGAAGGAGATGCTCATTAATTAGAAAAACAAAATTGTTAAGCTTGCAAATGATGTATTTCATCATTGGCACTGCATTCAGTTTATTGTTTTCGAGTATACTGCTTTCGGCAAAGAAAATAAATCATCTATATTAGCCAAAGTTCAAGCTGCAGAATGCATCATCATATGAATAGATTTAAGAGGAGGAAAAATAAAACCAATTGCTAAGGGAAAACCATATTTAAAAAAAGATTTTTATGTAATTTTATAAATCAGAAAGAACATTTTTTTCAACTTTTTTTATATCAGGAGCATCACTTATGTTTACGAAATCAGACAGGAAAAAGGAGGACAAGGAGCTACTAACCGCACCGAAAAAGAAAAAAACAAGATCAGATCCTGCAGACTTACTTGGGAGCGGAGAAGTTCCTTATATGTGCCAAGTTCCCGAAAGGCTGTAGTGAACTTTGACATAATGGGCCCTACACCAATGCAACATCAGGAAAAGAAAAAAATTTAAGTTTATGCATTATTAAGCATTTAGTAATGTTGAGCATATTCGAGACAATTGCTGGTGAATGACAACAGGACCAACAAAGACCCTTGATAAACAAACATGGATGAGAAATACCAGCACCCAAATTCAGCACTGAAGACATGGTTTTTTATAGGAACAGCTGAACCCACAACAACACATACTTTAAATTTGTTTTAAGCAATAATACAGATTTTTTTAAGTATTGGCTAATCATCATTATGATTTGTGAGAAGAATTTACATCACGTTGTTCATGTGATGCAATTAATTTGTGAAGCTAGTGCAGTCTCGGAGACCAAAGATCACTACTAGTTTACCAATCAATATTAGAGAAACAAAAGCAAAGTTCACAACCTCCAATAGCTACACTGATAGGGTCATCACATCCAGCTCCAAATGCTTCCAAGGATTCTGCAAAGGCAATGTCTCCATCGCACGCTCCTCCAAGAGATGACCTAAATAGATAATACAAACCAAAGAGACACAAACATGAGAACTTATGTATGCCATGTCATCAACAGAAATGTTAGACTAAAGTCAGAGAAAAATAGGATAATAACTGGTAAAACAAATTCACAAACTAAGTGATCTCAATTTTCAACACCTTGACAAAGGAGAGATACTTAAGAGAGGATAAAAGGCTGAAAGCATACATGAATCTTTTACTTCCCTTGTGAAACTTTTGACATCGATCTTTCAGCTCATCTGCTGTATGCTCTAAGGAGTATAACTGCGCAAGATGGTAAGAGTTTGAAAAGAAAAGAAGAAACTGTATTTGTGGCAAACTAATCAGTGCTACCAATGCAAAATGCATTAATTAAAGATGGACATTGCCATGGTACTTTTCGAGTCTGTAGTTTGAGATTAGTCCACTCAAATACATTAACTAGTATTAGTAATCAGTCAATCAATTGGTCTCAAAGCATACATAGCCTCTTAAAAGGCACCATCTTTATCAATTGAAAAGGGTCACAAAAAATGCTCTCACGTGTGTGGAGTACATAGTCCTCAAGCTATAATAAATATAGGGCCACTATTAGAAAGAAGAAGAAAAAACAAGTACTTTCGAACTCAGATCCCGAACAAAAAACAAAACCTTACAAACTCAAGAAATTAGACAAAGCAACCAACTACTTGCAATAGGCATTTAAAATCCATCAGTTTAAGAGCCCCATTGTGAATTCCCATTCCACGCCCAGACAACTTCCTGTGGTTGTATCTGTCAATTTACAACTGCCAATTAGACCATTCAAATGCTTCACTTTGGTATCATTTCACATCTCTATGTATCATTTCCTCCAAAAAAAAAAAGCATCTTTCTGTATCATTTCCTTTCATAATTCTGTATAGCCAACCGTTCCAATTGCTCGATTCAGCTGATAGCGGTATAAACTCCACCAAAGCAAACAAAAAATTTTAGCAAACAAAATCCAAACTGTGGTCGCTCCACCAAAGCCAACGAAAATTTTAGCAAACTAGAAAACAAACAAACAAACAAAATCCGGATTGTAGTGGCTAATTCAAAAATCTGCAGCCCAACAAAGTAGCGGAACGACTCAGACCAACTCCAGCACCTAGAAATGCTACGGAAAGCAAGATTGCTAATCGCAAGCACATACCTGCTTCCGGAACATGGGGGTGTCCTCCAGATTCGCGAAAGCCACCATCATCGCTTGGCCTTCTCGCCCGCCTCCCTGATCCCAATCCCCTCGCCCTTTTTTGCCTCTCTTGCCGTCGCTTGGCGCAGGGAATCGCGTGGTGGCGGAGGGAGGGGTGTTCTCGTACGGAGAATCTCGCGACAGCCACGCTAACTGAGGAGGAGGAGGAGCCGACGCTGAAGGTGACCAGGATAATTAAGTAATTATGATCATTGGAGATGTCAGATGGTTTGGCGGATTGCATCGATTAGTGTGAGTCAGACGCGAAAATACGAAACGAACACGATAATTTATGATTGTGTTTGGGTTTATCGTGTCTAATAATTAAACACGATTATTAAACGGATTTTTTTCGTATCTAAGGAAAAAAATTAAGGAAAAAAATCCGATAAGCACATGATTAGTACAAGTTAACTAATCGTGTACATAGTACACGACTACTTATTTAGTATACGTTAAATACACGTTATTATATTATTATTTATTTATCATTATTTAATAGATTTAACTTGATTACATTATTATAATAATACTGTAAATCTGTAATACACTAAATATATTAATTATGTACTTATATTATATCAATAATACAATATAATTAATTAACTTTATGTCTATATATAAGTGCATATAATAGTCATTTAGGGTTTCTTCAATTCTTCCCCTTCGACAATTCGGCCTTCCCCCTTCTTAGTTTCCTCCACGGCTCCGCAGTCCACCCTCCCCAGTTTCCTCCGCGGCTCCGCAGTTCGGTACTTGATTCCTTCCTTCCTCCCACATCGTCCACTTTTCTACTATGTTTGTGTTTGGGGGAAATGGATCTGACCTCGGTTTTGTCTTCCCCTATTCTTTGTTGCAGGTTTCAAGTGTTGTACCTTGCAATGAAGACACTGATGGAGTCCAACTACGTAGACGTGTACGATGTCGTCGAGAAGCCCCTACAGCTCACCCAGATTGCGGCCGTCATGGAGGTGAATAGGATTCTGATACTCGACCTTCTTCCGTCTTTCTTCTTCTTTTAGTTTCGGAAATTGTTGATTTTTTATTTTTTGCGTTTCATTTTGTTTGCTGCAGATCTTTCATGGACTTGTAGGTGAGCGAAGCTTACGATTTGTTGAGGAAAAAAAAAAGACGGTCTTTTCAGTCCAGGAACGGCTACGTTTCTTCAGGACCTTAATTTCGTATTCCCTGCTCATGTATTTGTGTTTTTCATGTTGTTTTGGTTTTGGAAGGGTTGGTGAGGTCTCCGATTTCAGCGACTTTGCCACTGATTGGGTCCAGATTGTATCTTACCTGGGGAATTCTGTGGAGTTTTCCTGATGTAAGAGCTGATAGCATGATCTTTATTAAATTTTGCGAGCATTTGTAATCAGTGAGGATTGATGTGTACTGGGTGGGTTTGATGTTACTATTGGTTCTGTGTCTGCAGACTAGGAAACATGTTCTTGTAAGCTCTCTGGTCATTAGCTGGTCTATCACGGAGGTACGGGCTAATTTTATTTGTGTATCTATTCATTGTGCACCCATCTAATTTTACATGTCTAAATTGATTTTGCATTAAATTTGTGATTTTGCATTAGATTTAGAGCCTAAATTAGATGAACTTACTGAAGATATCATGAAGTTGAACACCTCAATTTTCAACTCGGGACAGTACTCCACTTCTACAATGCATGAGTCTATTCAAGAGGTTTAGTTGAAGGTAGTATAGATTTTTTTTTTTAAAATTTTAACACTTACAAGCTACATGCTAACGTGTTGAATGTTTTTTTGCAAGGTGGCTGGAGTCGATGATATTGAATATCGATGACTATGTGATCTAGTTCATTTTCCTTTTATTATTTAGAAATTAGAGCAATGGAATTTTTTCTTCTTTTCTTTATTTAAAACAATAATTCTTTTTGTATCAATTGAAATAATGGATTATAGATTTCATTATTTTGAATGATGAATGTTTATGTTGAATGATTAATACATGGAACAATGAAATTCGTGAAATATTGTTGAATGATTGGTTTCATAATTCAGTAATTTGTGTTTGATTTTTCTATATGTACATAACATGTACAAAACATGTAAATGTTAAACGTATACTAAATGTGTATTCGTGTACTAAACGTATATTCGTGTAACGTGTAATATGCGTGTAATCGTGTAATATACATGTAACCGTGTAATAAACATGTAAACGTGTACTCGTGTCAATCGGATCGTTATCATGTCAAAACAACATGATTCACTTAAACGTGTACTTAACGTGTCGTGTCGTGTATACACGTTAATAGACAGTTCGTGTTTGGGTTTAGTATTAAGTACACGACAATTAAATGGGTCGTGTTTGGGTTTACTATATACATATATTATACACGTTTATACACGACACGATAGATACACGACACGACCCGTTTGACAGGTCTAGTGTGAGCTGTCTGATCATGTTTCGGTGGCAGGTACCCCGATTGGATCGTAGATGTTGGGGCAATTTTTTTACTTTTTATTTCGGAAGAAAAATAAAGCAAGTAAATAGATAGGTGATTAGTATATGTTAAACATGAGTGGTCATTATTTAGTCCAATAAGGTTGTATATTAGTACACATGTAACTATGTCGACGAACACTCGTATGAAGTGTGAAAGGTTGAATGCACAAGAACTAACTGAGTCATGGTGAAGACTTCTAACAAAAGGCTAAAAGGGTGTGAAAATGGAATCACCACCTAATCTACTTAAACGGAAGACAAAGAAAGTCGTATGAAATGCAAATACAATGTTCTATGCCTAAGGAATGCGACACTTTAGTCATTGCACTCCAAAGAATGAAAAAGGATTCCTGTTACGTGTAAGGAAAGTGTTAAGTACCTCACACGTCCGAAAATTCGATCTTTCTGAATTTATCGCTTGCATGATGTAGCTTATGCATGTATGCTTGTTTATGTTTATAAAGCATGTTCATTATGCCTAAAATGTAACATAATGCTCTGTTGAATGCGTACTCAATGCTATACCAGATGCAAATGGACAAAAAGTCATGTAACATAATGCTCAGTAATGCTATATTAGTTCTGGACCAGAACACAATGGCACTAATACAATTTACTAGGGACATAAACAGGGCGATCATGTCTGGCCAAAAGAACATTGAACAGTATACATCATAGCTCTAAATGAATGTGATTGCGATGCAAATGCATGTGTGTATACCATGTTAAATGATATGCAAATGCGTTGATGCCGTGCAAAACTGATGTGAACACAATCAATAACTCAGCCTCACTACTTGGACTTTAAACCGTACATCGGCACAAAGAAATTGCACCGACATAGCCTAAAAGGGCGTCCGATTCACAAGAGCTCAAGCAGTAAACATCACTGCTTCACTAAGTGCAAAGTATGTACTATCTAGGGTGTATGATGATGAAATTATGCAAGCATGACTAGGATATATCCAGGAACAAACATTAAGAATATTAGAGCAAAAGGCAAGTGGGAGAGCATGCAAATCAGGATGCAAAAACCACTAGTTACACCCTTAAACCAAGTTGGTACGCCAAAAATGTGCGCCAGCCTGGTGCGCCAAAAAGGTACTCCTACCTAGCGCTCCAAGAATGTGCGTTAGGTTGGTGCTCCTCCTTGGTGCACCAGGTTGGTGCGCTCCAAGTACTCTGTTTCTAATAACGAGCTTGTTTTTAATGTTGGGCTAAATGCATGTGATCCTACGTACTTGTGAATGTTGGGTGAGCTTGCCTGGGTACCATGGATCGTGTTTACGCAGTGAGATAGACCTAGACCTGGCTCCTTCTTTCTCATCACCTCTATGGCCAAGAATGGGCTCTCCAGCAACCCATGGCTAAAATCTACAGCCATGAGCTCTGGTGAGCCACTCCAGCACTTCTAGTAGGTTGATGGGGCAAGAAGGAAGGCATGACTGCTATGCTAGTGAATGAATGTAGTGCGGTATAAAAAATGGATCGATGCATGAGTGATAGTATCGTATATGGTTTGCAAACATGATATTTCAAAGTTAAAACAAAATGATGCAACAAGGAACATGCCTAATCAAAAAAATAATGCAACAGTAGTACCATAAAGAGAGAACACAATATAAAAATGCATGATAAAGAGGAGGAATCAAAGTAGTACCGGTAGCTATACATGGGTTGTCCTCTTGGTTGTATAACTCGCAACGATCTGGTGATGTCCGATGGTGACGGAAGCTGATGGAGGAAGAGAGGCTGTGACACTGGGATGCTTAGGTGGCTGTAGTCATGGACTTGGGCGGTCGGAAAAAGAGGGGATCGCAGCGATGGGGTAGGCCTCATCGCCTCATCGGTGAGCCAAAATAAAGTGGTGCTTTGCTTTATGGGAGTGCTTGTTGGGAAAAGAGGGTAGAGGCAGCCAAGTGACCAGACAAGAAAGGAAGAAGAAGAAGGTCCAGTCAGCTAAGAGAGACAAAATTCTATGCCTTGGTTCTTTAAAAGGCTTGGAATATAAAGAGTCTTGAAAGTCCAAAAGGTTTGGAAACCAAGGAACTCCAAGTAGGATTGATAGGGAATAAAAATTCACGTTGGGGGTATAAAGGATAGCTCACAATAAGAGGTAAAAAACATGGCCAAATTGAGTAAATGAACAGTTTGGACGTCTGAAAACAGAGCAGTGTGCCACCTTGGTGTACCATAGAAGAGCGCCACCAAGGTGCACTACCAAAGTGCGCCTGGCACAGTTTCAAGCTGAGTTCTTAGATTGTAGGTCTATTTTGGTAGATAGGTTAAGGGTCTGTTTAGTAACGATTATTAGTACTAGTTTATAAAAAAAACGTTTATTCTTAAAATGTTGAACCAAATGATTTTTTCTCAGATTATTTCATTAAGTCAGTTTTTTGTTTGTACATAAAAGCTGTCAAATAAATTAATTATAAAAAATTATGAAAATTAGCTTTTTCAAAAACGCTGTTTATGAGAATATTCTGTTTTTCCATAAGCGTCACCAAACGATATCTAAGACTTAGAATAGGTGTAAGGCTTTGGGGCAGTTTGTGGTACGTGATGGGCTTTGGTTATGGGTCGTGCTTCGTCGCCATTGAAGCAAATTCCATCAAATAAGTCCGTATGCGAGCGACTGTCAAAATTGAGTGTCTACAACACAATCAACATAGGTAGCGTTTGGTAATGCTTATGGAAAAGCAGATTATTCTTATAAGTAGTGTTTTTGAAAAAACTAATTTTCATAGTTTTTTACAATCAGCTTATTTGACAGTTTTTGTGCACAAACAAAAAATTGGCTTAATGAAATAATCTGGTGTAAAAAAACTGTTTGGTTCAGCTTTTTAAAAATAAACATTTTTTTCATAAACTGGTTCTAATAATTGTTACCAAATAGACTCATAGTTGTACATCAATTGTTGATCTTTTGATTCTTCATGAATGATTGATCTGATTCTTTTTTTTTGTTTTTTTCTTACACACGTTACAATCATAGGATAACAATCTAAGGTTGGTTGATTATTCATGTATAACTTATTAGCTATGCACTAGTGTACAATTCTATTTTGGTAGATCATTAGTTATTGGACGAAAATTTTCAACTACAAGTGAAACATACGTGTGTTTGTAGTTAAAAAACTTTTGGAAAAAATAGAAAATTATTGATGTAACCCATTTAGACTCCCTGATGGAGGCCCCATTTAAACTCCTCCTCAAGGAAAAGTTTACTTTATTTTTTAAACAAGAGTGTAGAACAAAATTCTTCTTCACTTGAGAAATTGGTGGAAAGAATAATTTTTAACACAGAGATTTTCCACCATGCCCCATCAGAACGCACTCCTCCCATACATGACTGGACCCATGTTTTTTTTTCTTCTGTTTTGCAGCTGAAAATTTTCGATTTTTAATTATTAGCCTACTCTGTCTACCTAGTCTAATTACTCAACAGAATTTAATAGACATTTGCGTGTTGGAATAAAAACAAAAAGTTTACATATATTCGTGGTCAGATTTCTATATGATTCATAACAAATCCATGAAATGTCTATGGCAACATACATGAGCTCATGGAAAATTCACATTTGCAATTCAGTAACCTACTAAGAAGTGATGGAAAACCAGACACCACATTGACACTTTTAAAACTTTATCGTGCTAAAAAAGCACCATCCCGTTTGTGATGGAAATCTCTACTTGGTGCATTTTTCCCAATCTATCTACTAAAAATTTGGGTATGAATGTTCCATGTGTCGTACGGAAGCTAAAACAAAAGGCATGCAGACCAACGGTTTTTTCCTCGATTCTTTTACATTCTCATTTCAATTTGTATGACTGAACCATCATTTCTAATTATACATGTGAACGACAGAAACAAACGGCAGAAAAAAAAAAGGGACGCTTCTTGTCCTTCTGCAATTGTACTTCTTTGGTAAATTTACAGTCAAGTGGATGATCACAGGGAGTAATAAAGGTGTGTAGCTTCATCCTAAGCTGACCATTGAAGACTGAAAGAATCACCTTCTTGTTCTTCTTCTTCTCCTCCTCCTCCTTCCACAGCTACAATGGCTCCACAGCACAAATGAAGTGAAAAATGCGGGGAGGAATCCAACAATTGCTCCAAACTCAAATTGCAGCCCAAAAATGCTTGCTTGTTCTCCATTGTCACCAATGTCGCCCGTGAATTGCTTTTCTCCACAGGAATAACAATCGCTAGAGAGTCCTGTACAGGGAAAGAAGAATTCACCACAGAGATCCAAGTTTCCCATGAAGCTAGAACTCGGAAAGGTAGAGAATTGTCCACCATCAGGAATGGGGCCGGTCAGCTTGTTGTCTGCAACACTGAATATTGACAGAAAAGACGATGTAGTCAAAGAAGATGGTATACTTCCAGCGAGTCCATTGTGTGATAAATCTAGAACCTCTAAGCTTGACATGCCAGACAACTCATTCGGAATTACCCCCGTGAGATTGTTGTTGCTTAGTTCAAGCTTATGGAGCTGCTTGAGGGATCCAAACTGTGGCCAGATTGGTCCAACAAGCTTGTTATAGCTTAAACGCAGAGAAGGTGGGAAGCTTTCTAGTTTATTATATTGCAACCAGTTTGTGTGATGCTTCCCGCGACTGAAGAATGGGAATTCCATGGGTGGGGACTCATGTTGTGAAGCATTCGATGATTTAAGTCTCTGCAAATTGGTCAAGCTTTTGGGGATTTCTCTGACGAGAGAATTGTTGGACAGATCAAGGTACAACAGATGCTCAAAATCTCCAAACCACGAAGCAATGTTTCCAGTTAATTGATTCCATGACAAGTCTATGAGCTGTAGCCTGCTACACATAATTAACCATGATGGGATGTGACCAGAAAGATCGCAGTTTGCGATAACCAGAAGTTTTAAATTTTGAAATCCTTGGATTCCATCAGACCACATCCTTTCACCATGGAAATTCATTGTGAGAACTAAAGTGGCAAGGTCAGGGCAATGTTGTAGAATTCCCAATGCTGACGAGATATTCGATAAGGAATTCTTGGATAGAGACAGGGAAGATAGTTTACTAAGGTTCTTGAAGCCCTCAGGGATTTCTCCACGGAACATGTTTCTTGCAAGATTTATAGACTTTAGCTCTGAACAAAATGAGAGACCATGAGGAATCTTTCCAATGAACCGATTCGAACCTAGATTAAGAGAGCTCAGTCGTGCCATATTCATGTAATTAAGATTAATTTCCCCTTCAAAAGAGTTATTCCCCAAGTTAAGAACTTGAATTGCTGACAAATTTGACATTGATGTCGGCAGACCCCCAGTGAATCTATTAGACGAAGCATCAAAAAATTGTAGCATGCTGAGTCTACCAAGTGCATCAGGGATTTTTCCGAAAAAATTATTTTCAGAAATATCCAACTGAACAAGATTTGACAGATTACCAATTCCAGAGCCAAGGATACCACCAAGAAGATTATCCTGGAGATATAGTTCCCTTAGTGATGATAGCCAAAAGAAATCACCGGGCAAAGAGCCTGAGATATAGCTAGAGTCAACACCGAGCTTCCGAAGAAAACTGCAATTACCAAAGCCCTCAGGGATGCCACTATTAAGATTGTTGGAAGATAAGACTAGGGTTTGAATCAGAGGTGATTCAAGGCAGATACTAGCATTTAGAGGACCATGAAACTTGTTATGTGAAGCATCAAATTCAATCAACTTTGTTGAGGCAATAAGGATTGGAGGGTTGCCGATGAAACCGTTGAATGAAATATTGAATGTATGTATTGAAGGAATATAGGAGTTGGCTGGTATTGTGCCGGAGAAATTATTTAAACTAAGATTGAGGATACGCAGACGAGCTAACAAGAAAAGTCCAGGAGGGACGATGCTGTTGAAAGAGTTGTTGCTGAGGTCGAGTACTGTCAAACGGTCCAAATCAGATAAAGAGCTGGAGACATGACCCTTTAGACCTTTGCTTGCTACATCCAGCTCAACCACTCTACCGGAAGACTTCAATACAGAACAAGATGAAGAAGAAGAAGGCGGAGGAGAAGGAGAACAATCACAAGTAATTCCAGTCCATTCGCAGCAATTGGTAGAAGAAGAATTAGAGAACCAACCTAAAATGTACTGATTATCCAGTCCATTCGAAAAGTCCTCAAGAGCCTTCAAATCCACAGAACTGCATGCTTGGGCTTGAGTGTAGAAATTAAGGGCTTGATGGTGGAACAATTCAATACACATTGCAATCAAGACCACCCAACGGCAGCTTCGTTTTGCCATTGCACTGAAAAACCAAAAGAAGCAAAGGAACCAAGAAGAAGTTAAGCTGAACAACCGGTGTCAAAAAATAAAAAGAGAGGAGCTGAACTACTGAGAAGAGAACAAACTTTTTTCTGCTATGTCCTGGGAACTCGTATGGAAACTCGAATTTATATAAAAGAAGAAGAAGAAGAAGCCAGGGATTGTTATTCCAAGTCCAGAAAACACCGCTAGCCTGTATCATAGATTTTCAATGAGGAAGTTTCATCTCTCTTGGGATCGACACCCCAAAAAAATGATATGTGGTACTATTAACGGCATGCAATGGTTTCCAAACAAAAAAGCAGTCAATGAGGGCAGTTGTTGTTGTTTAATATACACATCATAGACACATACAACCAAACTTCCACAAAAGAAAGAAGACTATAAATTGAAGAAGAATGAGATGACCATAAATTCGAGATATCAGTAGGCTTTATTTCTTCTAGTCAAAAAGATGGAAACTACTGCAACATTATGATATTATTGGTATACTTGAAATCACCAACTAGTTACATTAGGCATGAGTTACAACAACAACAATGACAACAGCAACAATGACGCCTACAACACCTATATTCAAGATATAGCTCAATCTTGTTCCAATTATTAAACTCATAATCTGACAGACCAATTTATGTTGTGGATGTTTCTCCTTATTCTAAATTTTTAAGGCTAAAGGTGACGCGCTTTCTCTTCAATACAATTCCAACCTCTGACTGGTCAGTGCTTACTGCTGAGATGGTAGCAGATTACTGGACTAATGAAGAAATCATCTTTCAATTACTGTAAATCTACTGCGTATTTCAGTTGGCATTGGAAAAAGAACGTACGAACACTTACATTTATCTATTCAAGTATTTATATGACAAAAATCTTCTGACAGTAAAGCTCAAGATGATATACTCTCTCTCTTTCTCTTTCTCTCTTTCTCTCTCTCTTTCTCTCTCTCTCTCTCTCTCTCTCTCATGTTTTAAGATATCTATTCTCTTCTCTGAAGTCTAGCCAAGTAGGTAATGATTTCATAAATTGGGACCATTAAACTTGTTATGTGAAGCATCAAATTCAAACGTCTTTGTTTAGGCAACGAGGATTGGAGGGTTGCCGGTAGAGTTGGAAAACGGATCGGATCGGGTCGGACCTGGTCGACCCAAGAAATGGACAGTTCGTCCGAGCCTGGGTCGGGCTGGGTCAGCCTGGAGGCAGGTTGGGGTCGAGCCTGTTCCTGCAGACCATGGGCCCGGCACGGCCCATGGCCCGTATGTGGGTCGGGCCGGTTTATTGGGCTTAAAAATGAATTTTAAAAAATATTTTTTTTATTAATAAAAATATATTTGAAATACAACATTTTTTTTACATAAAAAATACAAAAGATATTTACATCATTTGTTTTACAATTTTTTTAACATTTTTACATCAAGAATTATTCATTAGGGAAGTCTGTTCTGTCTGTTGAAGTTGATGTCGCATCATCGTCTTCTTCTGATTCAGACTTCAAGCTCAATCCTTAAAGACGGTTAATCGCATCGTACCAATCTCTTAAGCAGACAGAGGCTTCTACAGACTTCTCTGATAATTTACATTTTTTATCATTTAATACTATTTTTCCTGCAGAAAATGCAGATTCCGATACCACAGTTAACGTCGGAATCGTTAGTAAATCTCTTGCCATTTTTACTACTATAGGAAACCTAATAGCTGTAGTAAACCACCACTTTAATATATTTAAGTTATCTATTTTTAAATCACTAAAAGTAATTGGGGATTCTAAATAATTATCTAATTCATTATTTGTACTTGATTTTATATATTTTTCCTTCTTTTTATTTAATCTACTCCATAAAGAACTACCAC